>UCOM01000321.1:0-91542 GCA_900474385.1 Ormyrus pomaceus
ATAAGATATAATGATTTATATTTTATTTGGCCAAATATAAAGACTTATATGGTAATTTTTAATACAAAATTTTTATCGTATTAAAACTTCCCAAAAATTATTTTTCTAAAAATTTAAAATGGTTTGATTTCTACCAGGGTTGAACCTCGCCGGCAAGCTCAGCCTCGGCCCGATCAAGCGAAAAGGTAAGACGCGCAAAGTCGACGAGCGTACATACATATATATCGAGCCGAAGCTGCGCTGCGGGCATCTCGGGGATAAATTCGAGGCGACGGCATCCGCGGAATGCCGTGTAATAATCGAAGCCGCGCGGTGTGCGCGCCGCCTCGCCTCGAGTCTGCCAGGGGTCGCCACCGATCGGACGCGGGATGTGCGAGCCCTCCTTCTCAGCGACGAGCAGCGGCAGCGGCAGCAGCAGCTATTTCGATTATGAATTCGACATTGTGCTAGTCGAGCGGGGCCGAAGGAGCGAGCGAACGCGCCGGGAAACGAGCGGGATTCGGGGCTCGATTGGGGGCGCGCCTACTGCCTTTTTTCGCAGTCGACGCCTTGGGAGTTGAGGCCTAATGGGCAAGGATTTCGCTGGGGGTTGTTGTAAACTTTTTTTTTTTTTAATTTCAACTGATTTTCAAAATTTTGAAAAGGTATAGTCAAGTAGCCTTTGCTCGCTGCTCGAATTAACCAAATTTATTTTCAATCTCAATTACGACTAAAGGTGGTTTCTAGCCAGAACAGTAGTATCGCTCAAAGTTATCAAAGGAAAAGGTGTAATTCCTCGAAGGCAGCGCACGTCGGCGCAAAAAAGCCTATTTAGCTGATTGCCCGTCGAGTCGAAATTACGACCTGCAGCCCTCTCTCGCCCCCTTGGAAAATAATCGAAAAAAGTGCGAAACCGCGACTGCGAACGTTGCCGCATTTCGGGGGCTTTCTAACCTTCCCCTCTCAGGATTTTTAAAGCTTTTTTGCACCCCCTCGGGGCCCCTCCCGTTGCAAACAAGAGGGCGAACGATCGAAAAGTATACAGTGGGTCGTCCTGCTCTTTTGCCCTCTCCCTCTCTCTCTCTCCTGCAAACGACGACGAAGAAACTTTAATTTCTTCGGCATTGTGCCCGCGAGTTCCTTGCCCTTTCAGCCGAGGGGGTTCCGCGCGTACAGTACCTTTTCAATTCGGCGGTCTGTTTTTGATAGGAGGTCGGCGGCGGCGGCGACTTCGTCTAGACGAGAGAGAGCGGAGCGCGCACACCGATCGCCAAGCGCACCGGGCGAACGCGAGGCCTTTTATATGATTCGCGAAACGAAATGCACCCCTCGCCCCTCTCTCTCGGCGTTAAAATACACATACCGGTTCCTTTTTTTTCGCTACTCCATTCTTTCTCCCTCTCCTGCTTTCTTTCCACTATGTGCCCGCTACTTTTCGGCCTCCGCCCTCCCCCCGTGGAACTTTGGGTTCGTTGCGCCGGATGATGTTGCCCGCCGAATTCGTTGACTTGGATCCGGCGGCTACGGGGGGTTTTTTTTGGCACAATTTTGCGATACTAAAGTATATATATTAGGCGCGCTTTTGGGGGTAAAACTGTTGAATTAGAGATTATATTTTATTTGCTGCGAAGCGAAAGAAATATTTCAGCGGGTCTGCAAAATGTAAAAATAATTTGACCCAGACTTTTTATCTCAACGAATAATACAACGTGAATTGGATCGATTTTAAATAATTTCGTGCTTGATGATTGAAGTATTTCATACAAAAACAATTTAGAAGCCAGTTATTATTTTAAGTGATCATAAATAAAAGCGCATATTTATTGACAGATTCGTTGATTAATTTTGTATAAATTTATATTCTAGTATAAAAAACTACTTTAATCAAAAAATTCCAATTTTATAATTTATTCCCATAATTCCGTACTTTTCCAAGTGATTAAATCCTTTTTATTGCAGATAAAACAAGGTTAAACTTGCACGAACGATAACTTTGTTTAAAATACATAGAAAAAATATTAAACAAAAGACGCGTATGCAATTAGAGAATATCCGAGGACATTGTCCTTTGCTCCCGAGACACGGCATCGGTTAAGACACTCCTTAGCGTCGAACTCACAAAAGAAGGAACAAAAGAGCCCTGAATTCTCGTAACTTCCCGACGCGTTCCAGACACTGCAAGCGCGAACGCGCTCAACTTAGACGGCGGCAACTGGTTTTGCGCCCCGCGAAAGGCCCCTCCCGACACTATTCGCCAATTCATCCCCCTCCCCGAAAAATATTCGGCCTCTACCTCCCTTCTCTCTTTTTTCGTTCGTCTAGCCACTTTCTCTCTCTGTCTCTCCCCCCCGGAGCAGAGAGAACCGCCTGCATTTAAATGATTTATTCTCTTTATTAAAATCGCATTCGGGAGAGAAAGAGACGGACAGACAGAGAGAATGCAGATACGTTATCGGCCGCTCTCAACGAGGTATTTTTCTATTCTTTCGCCGAGTCTTTGTTTCCGCGCGGCCTTCGAACCCTACGGGGAATACTTTTGGGAGCACATGTTGCGCTCACCGCCGGGAGAGAGAGAGAGAGAGAGAGAGAGTTTTTACCGATGCGGAGGACGACGGTAACTGTGACCGAGAATATTATTGACCGCGCGGCGATGATTAATGCCGAGGCTCGAATCGCGCGCGGTACGGATTCAAAAATTTGCCGACTAATTTGCTGAATATTTATAGCGATACGAATGTGGAAAGTATATCCAAAACAAAGGGATTCATTTCGAAGTAGAGATTGAAGATTTTAATAAAATGCAGCCAATGAATCGTTGAGCAGATACTCACTTCTCATTAAGAAAGCGTAAGCTTTCGTAAACCGCGTAATACACTTCTTCGGAGAAGCTCGTCAAAAGCACCTAACGCGGCAACCCTTCCATTCCGAGTCCCGCGAACGGATACTTCCACCGCAAATAGTCACCGAACAGACGTACGTAACGTCCGAAACAATAACAAAACACAAACAAACTCGCTCTCCTCTTATACCCACAGATATATTTTCGTTCCACCCTCGGGCGGCGAAGCGCAGAGAGAGCGCTAAGCGCGTAATTCATCGATCGGCCCGTCGAGAGAGAGCATAACCGTCATATCGCGCGAGCGGCGGAGTCAAACCGCAGAATCGCTATTAGATTCGCTTCGACGTCAAGTCCTACGGTGATGTACGTACACCGGAGGGTGAGTGGCTTTTATTTTGACTGCTCTCTCGAGGCGACGTGTACCGACACCGATTTCGTATACGCATCGAGGAATTTTCTTAAATGTACGAGGATGAAAAAAAAAAACCTGGAGTTTCTTGGTTTACCGATCGACTCGTTCTGGAAATCAGCGACATTTGGGAGGGATTAGTTTTCTGAACGTGAAAGTACGCTTACCTAGTTTTACCCAAGATAGAATCGCGAAGTGGAAATGAGAAAAAGACCGCGAATGAGTGGATTGCGAATGTTCGTATTTCATCTCTACAGTCACAAAAATAATAGAAAACACTGATATAATTTACTACGTTATTACTAGGTATATATATTTACAATAATTTTAGAATATAATTTAGACTTTTTTTAATTTTAAATAATGAGAATAAGAAAGGTCCAAGTGCGTTTTACAGAAAAGAATCAAATATTTTTAAAACACTTATATTAGTAGACGGCACTTGATCAGCCGACGTGAAAAGTATATAGGAAATTAAAAAGTCAGTATAGGGAACAGATTGTCGGTATAAAGTCGATTCACGAGTTTCCTGAAAAATACAGCCAGAGAAATCGCGCGTACATTCTTATTAACTTCATTCACTATTTACAATCGCGTTGCGTGCAAAGTTCATTTTAATATTTTATTATTTGTGGTAAACCGCGATCGCACACACAGCATAAGCTCGCAACTCACACATATTACATTACTCTAAATCACCTCCCAGTGGCCAAGGTCGCAATACACTCGTAAATTCCCGATTTTATTTCGGCCTCAAAATCGTTAATCAATGTAAATCCCTTTAAAAATAATCGACCGGCAGGTATAAATAACCTCGCGGCGTCGAAAATAAACTTTCTAAAAATCTCCGTCGCCGACCTTCGAATCGCCATAAGCGCGACGACGAGCGATGATTATTTTTCGCGCGGAAAAGCCGAAAAAAGTGAATCACCGCTCGCGAACGCGGAAGCCCGCGAGTGACGGTCGCGCGCAAAAAAAAAAAAAACAACCAGACACGTCGCGAACCCTTGTACCGGGGAACGATCGCAAAAAACGAAGCGACTCTCTGCTCCCAACGGCAGTCGGCTTCGCCGAAAAAAGAGAGAGAGAGAGAGAGACGCGTCGCGGGGGCTGAAGTCATTGGTAGCGAATTGGTCTCGGCTCTCGGCCACGTGCTTTCATCTGGCCGCAAAGCGCTTATGCAAATTTCTCTCTGTCTCTTTCTCTCTCTCTCGCTCTCTCTCTCTCTTCAGTCTTTTCATCTCGTAAAATAGCGCGTGTGTCTCTTGTCCCCGTCACAAAGGACACGGGTGGTAAACACTTTTGCGCCGAGACTGCTGCGAGGCTGCATTAAAGAAGAAAGGTTCAAAGTAACTCTAAGCTTGTATAAATTGCTAAACTCGCGGCGCATTGTCGAACTCTTTTTTTTCTCTCTCTCAAAATCAGGTATTAAGACGGTACGACGAGAGCGCTTTTCGAATCGTACCCAATTCTCCAACGAGTCCATTAACGGTTTGAAATATATTTCTTAATTAAAATCGACGCGGAAAATTCGTCGCCAATAAACGTAACCATGAAAAAAAAGTCGATAACCCGCATCATTGTCTTCGGCATAATGTCCTTTGCTCGGCGGACAAAAGACTTGCGTGTACGAGGAAAGTAAAAAAAAAAAAAAAAAAAGATCGCCCGCCGGATTCCTATATGGATGCGGGGTCGCGTTCCTCAAAGGGCTCGTGGAAAGAGGCGACTGCCAGCAGCAGCAGCAGCAGCAGCGGCAGCGTTAAGCGCGGAGAGCTGATAAACAGACTCTGGAATGCGAAGATAAAGTCATAGAGCGGCAACAGCTGCTGGGAAAGACCAGCGACTAAAGAATTTTCGCTCTTGACTTGGCGCGGCCCTCGGATCGACTCTTCGGTCTAAGAATATCGATGAATCTTTTGCTTTTTTATGTACTGGAGAATTAATTTTTTAATGCTTCGTGGGGGGGAGTAAATTGTCGAGCTCTTCGTGGTTAATGCTCCTCTTGTTGATAAAAATGAAATAATAGCGACGCTTTTAATCTTAATGTTGGCTAAAACCTTCTTAACATTAGAAAATTCTTTTTCTACAATATTTTCCGAATCAGATAATTTCACCCGAACTGAATAGATGTCAAACAGAAAATCTATTTATACATAAACTTTCGCTCTCTAAAAAACACCGAAAATCCTCCTCCCGAACCCTCGCATTTTTCAAGCCTAAAATTTGAAGAAACAAAGTAGGACTTCTCTCTCTCTCTCTCTCTGCCGAACGGTTCGTCTGGCGAATCCGAAAATTGCGCGTCGAGCGCATTCTTTCCAAGAAAAGGCAGTGAGCGAGCAGGAGCGCTTAGGAGAGAGAGAGAGAGAGAGAGAGGCGAAGAAACCTGCAGGGCCCGAGCGGACGCTGCACCCTCCGAAAAATCGACGCCGTTGCGGCCCTACTTACGGTTTCACGACAGATGGCACACTGGCGCGCGCGCACAGGAGGAGAGAATAGACGAGGCGCTGGGATCACTAACCCCCGACCAGCGCGGCCAGCCGCCAGGCTAAAAACCTGGCCGACTCGGGAGCTGACTTTTCTGCTTCCTATCGAGGCATTTTTTTTCACGATTATTTGTTGCTTTTGCGCTTCGAAGCTACGGCGCTGTGACGAGGGGCAATTGTCACTGTTTTCGCGAATTTCCTGCGGTTTTTTGGTCGAGGAGTATTTTATATGCTTGGGTAGGGATTTTTGGCGAAAGTTTCCGTCGAATGTTGGGCGTAGGATATTCCTCTTTTAAACAAGTGACGAAGGAAAGTTGAAGTCGAAAATGCATTGACTGACTCTGATGAATCGAGAAATGTGATTCGTTAATGGTGGCGCTGCAGCTAATCTCTAAAAACTGACTATCATTGGCTATTGAATCGTAAACGAGGAATGTAACGGAACGAAAGGAAACCGAAACGTTGATTGATTTTGATTGGTCTGTAAGAATTGAGCGCGACGATCCACTACATATATACGCTAAGTTTGCAGTTTTTAAATTGAATTTTTATATTTAACTTTTTTTGAATTCATTTTGTCTCCATAGAATGCAGACTAAATGCGTAAAGAAATATGTATTTCAATCAGTAAATTAAAAAAATAAATAAACTTCTCGTAGCGTAGATTTTTAGTTCAATTTTTCAAAGCATCCACAAGGCACAAAAAACCCCTCTCCCAGGAAAGAAGTAAAAAGTACAAGTAACGAGCGCTTCCTCGGCAGATGTCGCCACGTGCCGGCATCCGCGGAATAACTGCGCCATTCATCGGCTCTCGTCGCGTCCCGAAGCCTACACACAGTACTACACACGACGTGCTCTCAGCGAACTCCGCGTACACACGAAACTGCGTCGCAGTTTTTCGACCCCGTCTCTCTCTCTCTCTCTCTCGTGTGTACGTCTGTGCACATACCCTCCCTCCCCCTCTCTCTCCTGTGTGTACGCGCGCGACGTACGTCACGGCTCTTTTTTCGACGATGATTTCGACACGAACGAGCGAGGCTGCCTCGCGGAGACTCGTTATCGCCCGGGATTTGTTTTTAACGCTGGGCGTACAACGAGCGCGGCTCGAGGGATTTCGTTCTCCTCTGCTGTAAAAATCAGGCTCGGGCTTTGCGTTTGCGGAAAAAGCTTTTGCGATTTCGGCGGGCTTTGATGGAGAGATTAAGATTTTATTTGAGCCGAGGGATATTATTTGGGCGTATTGTTTTTTAATTATTGTTCCTTCGTATCTGGTATGTCAAGGCGACGCATTATATCACTGCGATCAATTACGGTAATGATAAACACTGATATTTGCGGAACTTCGAAATTGTCACTTTCTGAATATAGAAGAAGTTAACTAAATACTTTGTGCAAATGAATAAGAACAGAAGATATTTTAGAGTAAAGTGCACACATAAATGAATATTCCATAACTACTACGGCTACGAAAATTTGTTGTACAGGCATTTTTTAAATCGGTAATTATCCAATTTGATCTGTTATAAATATGATACTTACTTTTTCGGTAAAAACTGAGTATTTATAGACAAATGCAATGTAATCTTATAAATACTAATTTACTACGACATAAAAACACCAACAAATTATTAAAAAAATACACAAATTAATAAATATTTTACTTATTTTTGCTACAGTGATAACTGTTTGTTTACTGTAGCATTATATGAAATTAATAAACTGAGGTGAAGAAATACTAATTTTCATTATTGGAAATACGTCTGCTATGCGGTAAAAGTCAATACTTTTAATGCAAGACTTTTTTACCGTACATAAATTTCAATTTTTCTCAATTTCCAGATGAAACGTGTACAATAATAATAAAATTAAAAGGAAACATCGATAACATGGAGTGCAAATATTATGAACACTTTACGTAAAAAACAGTAATATACAAGAGCATCATCAGAATATCCGTTGAAAATGTTGAAAAATACATTTTTTTTTCGTCACAAAATGCATATTATATTTCCATTCCTTTACTTAAAACATTGAATTGCAATTAAAATTTATTTTAAATTTTTATCGTACTTTGTCATTCTGATGGCGCGACATTTTCAGGGATAAAAGAGAATCGGTCTGGAGACGTCTTACACATAATTTTAAAATAAAAAAAAAAACCTAGAAGATATAAATAAATAACATTCGGTAAACTCTTTCAATGCGACGTTTTCAGCACTTGCTTTGATCTCAACGGAGCGCGCAAACTTTTCTTTCGATTTTACCGCCGGTGGAGTACTAAACACATTTAACCGCACTAATAAGCTTTTAATTTTATTAGTAGGCAAAATCTGGCTTAGTGAGTCAGACGAGTTGAAAACAATTTTTGGCTCGGTAAATATTCCAAGACTTTGTAAATTTTGCTCGATTGTCTACAAGGCGAGTATTTATAAGCTTTTAAACTCATTATTCGGTGGACTATTTTTATCGCTCTTTTATGCTAACAATATTGATATATTTTTAAACGTATTTTTAATTCGAAAAACGTTCATTCGAACGTTCGAAACAAAGAAGCTGTTTAATTCAAACTTGTCAACGCTTTTGGAATTTTTTTTATCTTACAAACTAAACACTCAAGTAATTCTCTTTCTGATTTTCTGACGAGTCCATACAATTACGAAAAAAGCGACGTAGCCATCGCACAAAAGTACACGAATTGCTCTCACGAGTTTTTTTTTTGGAAAAAATTAGGACATTCCTCTACCGTACAAAAGGCTTATACGTATATATAAGCAAATCGATTTTTGCACGTATAAATCCACGGCGTGTAAACGGTGCGGCGACGGTGACGAAAAGGAAAAAAAAACAAGAATAAATACGCAGCCGGACGGCGTTCGCAGTGGGTGGGACAAAGACGGAGCGAGAGCGAGTAAAAGGCCGCTGAACCTCGACGCGCCCGCGACGTACGAAGTAAACATTGCGAGGGGTCGCGAAACGGTGCCGCTGGCGCCATCTCTGCCGAAAATCCTCAAAATTGTACACATACGCACGCGAGCGAGCAAAATATACACATTCGGGCGTGCTCGTTTGCCTCCTTACCTTAGCTCATTTACTCGAGGGTCCGTTGGGATTGTAGCTTTCGGGCACTGAGCTTTCGTACGAGCTTCGTGCGGTTAAGCTCCGCATGCACCCTCGCGAGGGTATCAATATTGTTAACCCTAACCTAGAAACTCGAAACATCCAGGGTTCGCACGCGAAAGCGTTTTGTCGCAATTTTCGAGGAAGAGCTCGAAAGGCCGCTCGCGATAACGATGATAACGTCGAAAGTAACGAGCGGACACGCAAGGGGCTTGATTAGATAAAGGCAGGGTCGCGTTTTGTGCAGGCGTTAGTTTCACGACCTGGCGAAATCGCACACTTAACCTCAAAGAGGAGGAGCGCGCGCGTCCGATGCTGCGCCCCGCGTTTTTCTCATTAAAATTCGGCGAAAACACGCGGACACTCGCGTCAAAATCGACCGGACGACCAATCGAATCCCTGCGCTGAAGGTACGTTGCCGAACGTACCAACGATTCGAGAACGTCAAGAGGAGCTGTCGTATAATTTGTTTACATGAAAAGGCGAGTCGAGATACGTCGCGAATGCGACTCGCACGCTTGGGGTAAAAACTAGGCGATGCTGCAGACCGACTCTCCGCTCCCGTCGAAGAATTGCAAGGTGATGGAACGCACAGAACAGGCAGGGGCGCGAGCACGGTATAGGTCGCATAAGTGGTAAACGGGGCGGGCAATTTCGTGGTTTATACGCTAAATCTAAGGCACAATATTTTGAAGAGAGTGAGAGTGAGGGACTCACCGATACCGTCGCCTTCCAGCTCTGCATTCTGGAAGTAGGATATCTCTGAAAGCCAAAAGAAAAGAGAAGAAGAATGAAGAGCGAGTGTCGAAAGGTGTAGGAGTGTCAGCCTGCCGGATTAATTGTCGTAGGCCGAATCTAATGATAATAACGTGCCCCTCGCGCTTATCATGGGCCCTTTTTTGCAGAATACACAAAAAAGGGGGGATAAGAGCCCGAGGAGCCGTCCACAGTTCACACACTCACCCGCCATCTTGCAACAAACTCTGGCGCGCTCTGACGGCGACTGAGGTCAAACAATCTGGACCTGGACCTTAGTTAAGTGTCGGATCGTAGGTAGCGCCCCCGATTAGCGCCCCTGCAATCGTGTGCACTGTACTAATATACGTGTTTTCGTTATGAAGGCTATAGAGGACATGCGGGGAAAGTGTTGCGATTTGTGGATTCGCGCGAGTGCGCTCGTACCAGAACGCCGCTATTCGACGAGATATTCACTGTTGTGACTGGATTTTAAACGGATTCATTTTTATCTTGTTATTAAAACAAATCTTTCACTTTTTCTTGTATTGCACGAAATTTTATTATCTTTTTTAAGGACTTGTTCAATTTATCAGAATGAAAATGAAGACATTAAAACATTTATCTGCAATACTTTTTTTTGCAAAGATGGGCAACTTTTAAATTTATTAACAAAATTTTAAATTAATTGAAACAAAATTTAATTAAGGTAACAGAGATAAGGAACTTAAACAATACAAAATCGGAATATTTTGATTGGTAAATAAATTGACTGATTTTAAAATATTAGAGCTCTTTATATTCAATCAAGAATATAATACAGTTTTTATAATATATATGTATATAATAATAATTTTTACTTGGCGTTTGTACACTACAAAGTTATTTTACAAAGAATTGTGATTAAAATTATCATAGAGACGTTCGATGAGTTTATATTACAGCTCAAAAAAATTAGAGCTTTTTGGTTTTTGTGGAAAGATCACAAGGTGTTTCATAAACGGTGCTCAAAGAGAGGATATTTATGCGGATTTCATTATAAACAAGTGCTTCTTTTTCCGATAATATAGAGAGCTATAGACACGCTTTAAAACACAGAAAAAATATGTCTATTTTTCTCAAATTAACAAATGCTATTTAAACATCTTGCATTCGGTTAAAACAACTTTTTGTATAATCTCCTGCCTTTTATGATAGTCAATGTCGATTAATATAAACGTAACTAATACATTCTTATAAAAATTAAACAAATCGCTATTTATCTCCTATGCATTACTGTTTACATTAGAAAATTATAGTTATATTTACGTTGCATAAGCGAACTAACTAGCAAAAATATATTAACAATCTTGACGTTTTCAGATTAATTAACATTGAAGCAAACAAAAAGCATAAAAAATTAAGTTAAAAATTAAATACCTTAGACTTTTACACAACTTATAAAAATGTTACGATTTTTTTTAAATAATGCACGACGCAGTTAAAAATTTACTGAAAGTAAGTCTTGATTTATTTTCGATCTAATTGAATATACACTACGTTTCTATTTCGAAACTGAATAATTAAATTTTGGCTCGGATCGACTTAATCTTAAATTGTGTTGCAGCAGTAATAAAAATTAATTATATCTTTGATTACAGATTTTACTTTAGAATACATAAAATTGAAAAAGTAGGACATGAAGTATTACTCTCTTAATGGAATGTCATTTAATCTAAACATTCTATTTTAATCATGGAATTGTAACAATATGCTTTTGTTTTGCTATTCTTTTACAGAATAGTGATTTGTATTCTACTTTTCCCAAAGAAAATTTTTTAAATCACATTCAAGTTGCACTAGCCAGACGTTTTTATCTAGATATTAAGATTTTTAGTCAACTTTTGTTACTTGTTTCTACAGAAATTCGTACAAGCATCACGCTTTTACTTTTTGAGAGACTTTTGAAATCTTCAAATTACTGTCAAGGTCCCCTACATGTTTGCCTCTAGGTTTTAATAGTCATGTAAGAAAGAAGTTCTAATAGCACCCGACCCGTAATTTTAGCGTTTTTATACGCTTCTAATGAATTACTTGATAACCTATCGAATTTCTGATTATCTTCTGTCGTTTTGTGATAATAATTACATGTCGTAATAAAAATAAAATTCGACTTGTAAATGCTAGTTTTATTGGCGAGCGTCATGTATTGTCCACTGACATTTCTTTAATTGTCGCTCTGCACATGGGACACTCGATTAACTGTTTAGAACACGTTTGGCAGAAACCCCTGAAAAATAAAATAATGTATTTTAAGCAATTCGTACATAAAACTATTTTCTTAGTGTAAATTTTTATTATAATATTAAGTTATTTTATTTTACCGATGATCACAGGGTAGTAATTTCACAGATGCTTTACGATCAAAACACAATGTGCAAGAATCTTCTCTGACACTAAGTTTCCTCAATTGGTCAAGGTATAAATGCCTCGGTAAAACGACTTTATCTTCAGGAGCTAATGTTGCATGATCATTAAAAGTTTGAAAACTTCTATCCGTTGGTGGAAATTTAAAAGGGACATTTCCGAAATTAAATAAACATTGTTGGAAAGACATAAAACTTGCAGCTGCAAAAAATCCTGACCTATAGAGTAAAATGAACAAATAGTGTCAATTATCGACAAAAATATTTACAACATATAGTTTTGTATTTAAAATACGTTACCTAGCGTTTTTAAATAATTGCGTGCAAGGTTTAAGTGCACATCCATTTATAGAAAAAATGATTTCCAACTTATTCAAGTCCAATAGACAGCCAAGAACGTCTCCAGCTTTCCAATTAGGTAGGGAATAAAATTTTTCACTTCGTGCATTGTACCAAATTAGTCTTCTACAGCCATCAAACGATAATGAAAATTGGTCGTCTCCAATTCCATACCCCTCCTTCATATAAAGATTTCATATTATTTTTTTAACATGATCTTCATGTACTTATATTTATGTATTTTAGTGTTACTTACGTGATTAAGGAATGTGCTATCTTTTGTAGCCCATCCAATTTGCATTACACCCGTAGTTATTATTAAAGTTTCGTAATACCACACTCCTTCATCAACTTGAAACGTACATCTAACACTTTCAAACGAACAAGCGTCACACCGCGCCTAAAATTACAATAAATTTGTTTCAATAAATTTACGAAAATAAAATTACTTGAAAAAAAAAACAAAAAAAAAAAAATTAAAATTAAAAATTAAAACTTAAAATTTTTGAAAGGTTATTGTTTACCTCTAAGCCATTGGGCGAAATTTTCAGGTACTCGCTTACGTCCTTTGTATTTAACATCACATTAATGCCAGTCAAGTCGACCGTATCGTGGGAATATCTTCGGCCTTCTATTAAAACTGAAACGGTAAATTAAAAAAAAATTTTAGTATCATCAGTTCATAATCATACAAATTTAAAAATGCAATACTTACATAAATTATCTAAACACCACTGAGCACAAAACCCTACTTGTCGTCGGACATAATGATTCTCGGTTATCCATTTTTCTAATTCCAATAAGGGATTTGGTTTTTCCATTAAAAGTCGCCTCTTAATTGTTACTTTATTCTCACCTAAAAATTTTTAATTTTAAACACCCAAAATTTTCGTGCCATTGTTGAAAAAAATAATAACTTACTTGTTTGGGCAAACTTCTCTAAAGCTATCAAAGAATATAATACAACATGTGGTTCAACATCTTCTCTCTGAAATTTATAAAAAAAAAAATGAAAATTTTCTTTTGAATTGAATTAAAAGTAAAACCTTTTGCAAATTCTTTCTTCTTCAACTTACAAGATTTGACACAAGATAGTCTAATGTAGCATCTGATAAAATTGCTATACTACTAGGACCAGCCAATCTTTCTGCAATACATCCAAGAACAACGCAAATATTCCGCTGCTGCGTCGCGCTAGTTTGTACCTTATTGTGTTTCTGAGATAATTGAAACACTTGTGACAACCTTAAAACTGAGTCCTATAAAATATATTACAAAATAATTCATTTTTAATTTCTATTGCAAGCAATAATATTTTTTTATGAAGAATTATATACTTTTGAAGGTAAAGGACAGTCATCAAGCATTAAAGTTATGACTGATGGACCCAATGGATTGTGCATAGGAATTACATTGACCATAGAACTGACGACCTGTATCCAACCATCTTCTTTATCAGCAATATTATGCAATTTTAGCATGGCTGGAGGTGGTTCTTGTTCACTGTAAAAATTAAAAGAAGTAAATATGTTGTTACATAATAATAAAATGATAATTTTTATTTTATTGTTAAAACTATGATTTTTTTAATAATTCTATTGCAGTATGACATATCAGTGAGTCACAACTTCTTTTGTTTACAGATTTTTACTTGTTAATAAAATTTTAATTGCATGAAAGTTAATGATTATCTATCCTGTATATAATAACCAATAAAAAGCAATCTTCCAATGATTTATGAGTTATAAATATTATATAGCCGAACTAATAGTTAATTTTAATAATACATAAATAGTGCAATTGTAGAGTAAACAACATATTCAAAAGTAAAAATAAAAATTGATTTACTTGTCAACAAGTAATCCTATAACACTTAGTATTTCCCAGACTAGCTTGTCAATATTGGCGGATGTGGGGAATTTGTAATGAGGTGCTGCCTCATTTGCAGAGATAGCCTCCACATGGTTGTCCAATAATATTGTGGTGCCCGCTGCTCTTGAGACATTGGTCGGGTCTTGTTCAGATTCTTCGTTGCCATTTTTGCATAGGCAAGTGCCCATCCCCATTGGCTTTAAAAACAACCCACCAAAGCTTCAGTTGATATACAACCTTGATAGTGACATTTGGATACCATTTGGGCTACGATTTCATCTGCTTTGTGCCATCCACCTGGTCATGTTCCTTACATCAAATTTGTGTGCCTGCAAATAATATTAAAGTTTGTTAAGCATCTCTTTATTATTATGTAGTAAATTATTGCTGTATTTTTGATAAAATAAAAAGTAAATTATAGTTCTTAAGGATGTTGAAAATAGTAAATATAATATTGTTTTCTTAACATTTTTAATAATAAAATTAGCATGACTGTTAGCAATTTATTTCTTATTATATATATTTTACAGTTCAAACTAATAGTTCTAATAGACTAATAATCTAATAGACCTGATTTAAAATTTTGAATCACTCAAAAAGATAATAGTAGAATTAGATTGTAATTCAAAAAAATATCAATAAACAGCTTTATAATGATAATTATTTTTTGAGCAAGTGATTAAATGGGTAATGATTTCAATTTTTTTGTAAATAAATATTTTTCAACTCCCAAAATTCAATATTTGTTTTATTTTTGAAATCTTTATGCAAAGCAAAATAAACTTATTATTGGTCAGAATAAATTTACTTTCAGAAAAATCTGAATCTCTTAAATGAGTCATTGCTAAATTTTTTCCTTGATCTAGAACACGTTTGTTTAAAGAAGAACTCAAGCCCATTTCACAACTACAGACAAACAATAACGGGATAGCAACAATATTCCAATTGAATCCAGCGAAATCAACTATAAATATAAGAGGCAATCAAGCAGCCAAGGCGACTCTGCGTTTTATTAATAAATTTTGCAACTCTGCAAAGGCGTGAACAGCAACACCTCGCAAGTATCTCGAAGGTAAACTCCTTCCATCCATACTGAGCAAAGGTGTCATCCATCCGAATACGCACACGAACACATACACCCGTACGATATCCGCGAGGCAGACAATAGAGTTCTAACGTTACACCAGTAGCCTCGAAGAAAAGCGAACGAGCGCATTGTCATCTCGGCGAGCTGCTGCTCGCGAGACTTGACGTTTCCGCCTAAAAGGGGCAGCTGCAGTGCAGCCGAAAATTGGACGAACCTTCTGCCTGAAAATCCGTTCGCGGAGGTCCGAAAAAGCACTGGCATGCTCCCGAGGCAGCTTGGTCGACGTAAGACGGGAAAATATATCGTATATCTTTTTATCAAACTTACGCTGATGATTATGAAAAACACGCGCTCTCTCTCTCCTCTACACACTACAGCTGTGCGCACTGCTCGCTGCTCTGCGCAGAGCCCGGAGAGTCTCCTGTTTTTAGGTTATGTCGGATGGCGCTGCTGAATGTCGCGCGGGATCCTTTGAAAGCTGCAGCCGAGTTGCAATTATTTTAATTCTTTTTAACCGAGCCGAGGTAGGTGTTGCCTCTTATCGCTAGGAATTTCCTGGGTACACGAGCGATTGCGTGTGCGTTCGTTATCTGAACTTCTTTCTTTTGTACTAGGAAATCTGCGAAGACAGATAGGAGAATGACTAATGTTGCGCGAGTGCGAGAGACATTATTGTGAGGGTGGGAGATTGAGATTCCTGAAAAGACTCGGCTTTTTTTTTATTTTTTGTTGAACTGCAGGTTTATGAGTCAGTTAGGCGACGGTAAATTAATTTTTTCTACATGTGCTTACGAATTTTAAAGTGCTTTTACCTTCAAATGAATTTGTATTTTAAATGTAAGTCTTAAGAGATTAAATAGAAGTTTGTTTATTTGTTGGTTTATAGATACCTATTGTTGACTCTACAAAATGAATTAAGCTGCTATCATTTCAATGTTTCTTATGTTTAATGGAAACAATAGCTTATTTTAAAAATTATGTACACTACAGAAGCACGTTTGGTGACGTGCCAAGTAAATTCTTTATGATTGAATTTAAAAAAGTCTAAGTAGATTTTTCTTTTTGCATTTAAAGATTCAATTGTAAAAGCAGAGCAAAATAGAAATTGATGTCAACAGTACCTTTTAGTCGAAGTAAAGTTCTCGCTAATCTTTTGACAATACTTTTTCACATCATTAATCTGACGCTCGTGTCATTAGCGATAAACCGACTGTTATCGTCCCGAGTAATAACTTTTGTAATTATTAGATTGAAAAACATAAAAGCGTTCAATACAATGTCAAATTACCAATTATTAACACTATATTTTATTATAATTATCCCACTATATTTATATCTTATAAAGAACATCTAGTTTTTTGCATGCAGAAAAAAATTACAGTTCTTGAGAAATGCTTCCTTGCACTAAAACGATGTTTTCACCGCGAAGTTCAGTTACCAAGCAAATACTGGATTCATAATAACGAACTTTTCAAAAGAAAGCAATAGTCTTTCAGCCGAGCTCTGGGATCTTACTCTCATTACTTTGGGAAAGGTGTTCACTGACTGAATCAGTGAAATTTCCACTCAGCTAACCAAACCTTTACATAAGCACTTTGTACGTACAGTTTATACAGGCAGGACGCGACTCCTTTACATAAGCCCTCCTCCTGGCACTTTTCGATAAAAGCTATATAATACAGAAAATGCCACGTTTTCCACCAGGCCAAACTCACCGCGACGCTCGACTCTCGCTCGTTCCGCGCGCGTTGCACACAGCACATATGACTTTTCTCTCTTGTTTTTTTTTTCTTCACGCCACTCGAGCTCCGAGAGCGAGCAGTTCAGCACTTCCGACGATTTTCTGCCCGCGCGCTCTCCGCACGGTGTGCACAGGATTTTCTCCGGAGCAGCGGCCGCTTCTAAAATAGCCCGCTTACTTACGCGTCGCGGCGCTGCGCCGCAGGCGGCGGCGGCGGCTAAAAAATCTGGAGCGATTTTCATGCTCCAGCGACATTGGGCTTTTCGCGTCTTCCCCCGCGATTCCGTCGCGTTCCTTCTTCGAAAAACGCCGATGACGCCGGACGCGCGGCTAAAAAAAGTGGAAAAAGTTTCTCTTTCGGCCGTCGCCGGGCTCTTTTGTCGCTGATACCATTCACCGGAGAGTCTCGCTGTCTCGGTGTGAGTTCTTGGGGTCAAGGCGGATTTTGGCAGTTTGGCGAAGGAAATTGGATAGCGGTAATTTCGACAGATTGTGGGTAGGAAATGGATGGAGAATGCTAATTATTGCTTTTTGAAACACTTTTATCGTTAAAGATAAGTAGGTATAATTTAATCAAATTAATGTCACGAAGAAAAATTCTATTAGGTACTATTAAAGTGCTTTGATTATTACAAGTTATATTTTATGCATGTGAATAGTTATTGCAACTAAAATCATTTGATAACATTGTAAAGTAGGTATTGGTTTTGATCATCAATTAGCAATAACTTTTAAGCAAATTAACACTGTTCAACAAGCCATTGCATAATTAGTTGCTATAGTGTGATTCACTTGTAATTGTATCCAGGACAATAATTAGAAGGTTAATATGTTAAGTGAATATATTGCGCTATTTGTTATTGTAATGACAAGTTTGAATTTATAAAGCTTTTAAAAAAACGTATTGGCATCTTAAACAGTAAAATTTCTTGTATTTTGTTCGTTTTCGTCAGGCAAAAAAACAAATTTCTATAATACATCATGTCAAAAGCGACGTTTGCGTGCCTAAAGATATAACTTATTGTTTGATAAGCTCCACGTTCATTTTATAAAAAATTAAAAAATTAATTCACAATAATTTATTCTATTCATTTCTATCGTGAATAAAGATTAAAGTTGATGTAATTTTAATATTGTCAATTACATGTTCATCTAAAATTATAAACGCGGATTGAAATCTAAATGCAATACAAATTATAAATGACGTGCTTGATGGGTGTATTCTTTTGTAGTAAAGAGAGTAATATAATAATCAATATTTTATTTGCATACCTACATTATTTTTGTGTAACGCACAAAAGTATAATTTGTCCGAATAGTGCGTAAATAGGAATCATTATTTTCACTTATATAATTACAAACGTTTTATATATACTTTCACATAATTAACTGCGTTCTAAGCTCATGTAGATAAAAGAGCATTGTAAGACTGATGGAAAATTGTACATTTTCGGTGACAGAGATTATCAAAGGTGTTCTATTATCTGAAACTTCATCGAAAAACAATATTATATTGAATGCGATAAGCCGTGTTTTATCGATCTTTTTAATGGAGTAAATATATAATTGGATTCTAAAATAAGAAATAACTTTTTTTTATATAACGTTGCTGCATATTTTGTGACATGAATATAATTTAATAACTTAATCGTCTATATTTTCTGTACGTTTAATCACATGTAATATATCATTTTTTATAGCAGATTTCGGTCTGTTGAAAAATATCATTTAAAATAATAGTTTCCAGTTCTACAATTTTAGTATTGGCGACTGAAAGCAAATTTTTTACAAAAATGCGTCAAATTTAAAAAAACCTTGACATCAACCTTTACGCGAAAAAAGTTTTAGGTTTTAACACATTAACGTTCTTTTTATTCGCATGAAGGCTTTTTTGCAGAAGGTAAGACCATAAAATATGATTACAATTTTTGGCTACAGTTACACTGCCACTGATATACAAATCTTTGTTATCAAGCATTACATTTAAATTTTATTTTATAAATCTAATATTTTTTTCGATTCGTCTAAACTTCGTTAAGATTTCAGCGAACAGACAATAAGGCCCGTTAATTTCTTAAAAATACAATATTGTGTATAAGAAAAACTTTTAATTTTAAGATCCTAAATTTGTGTATTTAAAAAAAATATTTTAAAATTATTCTGTTGTAATTTGAAATCGCTTTTTGTTCTATAATTTCTACTTTGCCGAGAAATTAATTCAATATTTTATAAAGTTGTTGAAACTGTTTAAATATATAATTAGGGGTATTCAGGATTAATTATGTATAAGTATATACGTTTTATTCTTGTAATCAATGAGTGAAACTTACTTGTATGACGCTATACGAAACTAAAATATTAAAACTGTCAATCATCCATATTCTTGGGAAAGTCAAGTCCTTTGATATAAAAAAATTTTAAATATAAAAAGTTAAAATTAAAATAGAAATTAAAAAAATTAGGGTTTGCAATCATTTGTATCCACAAAATGCAAATTTGTACGTTATCAAAACCAAATCCTGCATTTATAATTAAATTCTAGTTAAAAAATAATTAATACAACATTAATGCAATGATATACGATAAGAATACGTGGAAAAATCATTCATTAATCTTATTTCAAGGTCGATTTTGATAGTAATATAAACTAGGTCTTAGCTTGAAGAAATTGTATAGTTATAAAGTACAACGCACAAAAAATATTCGGCAAAAAACATACGTATTATACTTTGAATCGTTTAAATAAAAAAAAAAAATTTCTGACTTTAAGAATGATTTAAATAGATTATCCAGTTAGTCTTGGATGTGACGCAACTTATAATTTATTAGGTAGGTTGTTATGTTTATACGCATTGACGATTAAGCAAGAGAGTATAATAGCAGAGATTGACAGTTCACGATATCCACTGCTTGCATAAGAATAAAACTTGGTCCAGAATCTGTGTAGTCGACGCGAAACTTCGCGACGGACAACATCTGTTTAAGATAACGAGCTCAGAGAATTATTTTCAAAATGGCAACTGCTTTGGTCACTAAAGGGCTTTTATTTTTCGTGATAACTATTGGATTTCTAGTGAGTATTTGTATACTTACATTTTTCTAATTGTAAGCCTCGTTTATTAAAATTTTAAATTTTGTATATTTATTTTTAATAATTGGCTTTTTGAGAATATCTTAAGCCATGACAAGTACTGAAATTTGTATGTATATTAAAGACAGATTTTTTAATTATTTATTTTGTCCTAGTATTATTATTTCAATATATTTTTAATTTCTTGAATCATAATATCGATTTCAGTGTGTTAATATTTTTTATAGGAAAATAATGCCTTTGCAGCTGACTGTAAAACAAGTGTAAGTATATTCATTAGTGAAATATAAAAGGAACGATAATATTACTCTTTTCATTCTAATTTTTATAAAAATGAATGGTAATTAAAATCATTTTGTAAATGTAGTTAACAACAATTCAACCAAAGGAGGATATTAGCGATGACGATAATAAACAATATGTAATGATAAATATTCCAGGATTCGAACAGAATGCAACATCCATTCAGTGTTTGTAAGTTTTTAAACCCATATATTTTTATGTAAATTAGTGAAATAGTACGCACAGTACTTTCATATTAAACTTTTTCGATTAGGATGATTTGAATGACGTCACGTCTTATTATTTAATATATTTTTTACAGACCAAATCAACTGTGCAAAAAAGGAAAGTGCCAACAGGATTACAAACTTCATCAATTTCTGACAGTACCAGCTGGAAAGCAAACGTTCGAATTGAGTGAATTGAAATTTAGATTTTTCCAAATACCGTATGGCTGTAAATGTGCTGCTTAAAAACTGACATTTATAAAAAGTAATTATATTTACAATTTGTGGATACGTTTTTGGAAGTTTTATTGTGAAGTTTTTCATACATCTGTTATATAAACGATAATTCCTCCTATTCTTCTTAAGTAACGTATTAATAGTTTTCATTCATCTGTATACAAATTTATTATCATTATTCATTTGAATCTGAAGTTAAAGTATTTAAATGTCAATTCAGCAAAGTAATAATTGTTATAACAAATAATAATATATACTTAAAAAATGTTTTTATTTATAATAAGTAAATAGCCAATAAACAAATAAATTTTTATAACGATTAAAAACTTTTATGAGAAAAAAATATTAGTTTGTGTAAAATAAATTAATATTCACATGAATTCTTGATGAGAACTTGGTATCCTTATTTTTAAATCATATTTCTTAACCCTTTCTGCTTATAGTCTCCTTCATGAACAATGTAATTTATTCAAGCATTCAGGTTACTTTGAATTTAGCGTATATATCAATACCAGTTTATTTAAATCAGTATTATTATTTGCAAGCAAAGAAACGAATGTCTATTGTCTGCTTTTGTAATTTCTTTTTTAAATCCCAAGTTTTATCAAATAAGTATAAAAAAAAGTATCAAAAAATCTTTTTACTAATTTAATCTGAATTAATAAATAGAACACCGATTATTATTTACGTGCATTTATAATTATACCTTAAAATCCTTACTACTTAATCCTCAAAGAAAAAACTTACAACCTTAAGTTTTTTCCTTATCTTTTTCTTAGAATTCTCTTTACACACCACAATTATTAAATATTAAGATATCAGCTTATAAGTTATGAAGTTTTTAAAACTTGAGCAACAAACTCTTCTTTTTTAACTTTATCTAAAATCAGTTTATTTGCAGCATAGTTCTTAAGTGAAGAAGTTGGAGCGTCTTAATAAAATAAAAAATTGGTTATAAAATCGCAATTAGAACCACTGTATTCAAGTAGCGGTCTGTAACAGTAAGTGATAACTTCTAGAAACATTCGAATGTGTTTTAAGATCATTATTAAACATTAGCTAAGTATAAATAAGATCGAAGTTTGAATTATCCCATATGTTTCTAGCAACACTTAAATCAAATTTAAGCTAAAATTAATTTAGACAGTACATAGCTATATAATTTTTAAGTCATCATTATGGATATCTTGAAGGATAAATCTTGGGGATTCGTTATTATATTAGCAAAAATATCTGGTCACTGGCCGTACCATCATAAAAAAAATGTTAAAATAATGGGATGCTATTTGACAGCAGCATTATCTTTTGTTACTCCAGTGGTACGATAAGTCGCTAATAAATGCAATAAAATAAAATAAAATAAAAACTAATGATCTTGTATATTGTTTCAACATTAACTTGTAGTTTATAAGATTAATACAAGAAATAGGTAATAATTTAAAGATTGTAGCAGACAACCTGGTGATTGTTATTTTCTCTACCGCCGTTTTCGTCAAATTAATCATGCCGTTTGTAGAAGAAAAGGAGGTACCATAACTTTTTACTTTAAAAGAATGTTTTTATGAAATGTCTAAAATGACTTCATTTTAAATTACTAATAAAATAAATTAAATTTGTATATAAAATAAAAACATGTTTAAAATTGATATATTATTTCTCGGCGACTACAGAGAAGGAATTTGTTCGATCAGATGATTATTGACTGGGCAGCAACAACTAATAATAAAGAAGGCAAGATATTGCAAGATTATGCTAAAATTGGTTTAATAATTGGCCTTATCTACTCAGGTATGAATGATTGTTGTTTTCTTATAACTTTAAATGTATATAAATATTTTGCGTGTTTCTAATTGTTGAGGAGTCATAATGATTTTACCACATACTTATATCCATTTTTAAATTCTTAAAGTAGTTTCTAACACATTTCAATCAGTTGTTTTTCTATTGTTGCTAGTAACTCCTCTAATATACTTTAGTCTAGTTAATGTCAGATTTTTATAATTTAAAATGTCAGGATCCTTACAATTTTTTTTATCAATTTTGATACATTTTGAAAACTTTCGACTGCCACTTTTGATCCACTATCTTTCATGATCTGACTCCGGATTCATAATCAGTGACATCAAAACCCTAGATGCTGTATTTTTGTAAGATTTACCTCTGAATAATATTGTGACTCAAAGGTTTAATTTAGCGATTCTAGCAGTCAGTCTACTTTTATTTGCGAGTTTACCGTTGTTAAATATTTTGGAAACCGACAGTAATAATTTCTCAACACGACTTCCGTATTACGTCGAGTATTTCATCGACGAAGAAAAGTACTATTATATCGTTATATTACACGAGGCTATGGCTAGTTCTCTTCTCTATATAAATATTATCAATCATGATCTAACATTTATACTGGCTTCACAGCATATTTGTGCATTATTTAAAATTATAAAGTAAGTTGAAGTTACGTTGTTATATGGAAAAACATTTTTCCCAATTCAGGCATCAAATAACCTTCATTTCACGCTACAAAGTAGCGTAGAAAATCGAGCATTTCAAACGTTTGAGAAAATGTCACAGCGGAGAATAAACACTTTATTCCTTTTTTTGATTTTTAAAATTTCAAAAAAAAAATTTTTATTTTTTTTCTGTCTTTTAAACTATTGTTTACTATTTCTGTGCACAATTTGAAATGCACGATTATCTATCCAACTTTCTAACACCAAATGAGGGCTTTTCATGCCCTTGTTGACAAAAACACGGTGTGTAACACGGGGAGAAAAGCTACTTCAGACTCGGGTGAGGTATTTTCAGCACTCGTCTCTGTCTCGGGCGCCTTCGACGTCCTCGACTCCGACTCATGCTGAATGCCTCACTCTCGCTAGAAATAGCACATTTTCTCCCCTTGTTGCACAATGTACTATTGTATCTTATACATTTATCTATATACTGTACGCAATAAGAAAAGTAGTTAAGTTTTTTGTAATATTTTTTGTATCATCGATGGATTCATATTTTTACTTAAATTAGTCATGTTTTCATTCTCTACATAATCTAGTATATTGTATATAATATGTAAATTCTGTAATCACAAAAATTTCCCGGCTCTGATGATTTACCATAAATTTACATTAAAGTGCTAAAACTTCATTTTGTAGCAATCGTTTGCTTGATACTTCAAAATTTATGGATATAACAACAAGCAAAACTGATCAAGCAAAGATAAAAACTGATGATGAAACTTACAATTATTTGATAAAAATCATTGAATTGCACAAAGCTGCTTTAGTGTAAGATATTTTAATGAAAGCATAAATGATTCTGAATATTTTAGAAATTATTTTATTTTTATTAAAATTACAGATGTATTAAAAGTATTAGTAAAGCTTATGATTTTACCTGGTTCTACGTACTGACACTTAACATGATTAGTTTTGGGGGATTTCTTATTTTATTAAGTATTTAAAATAATTTATTGAAACATTTCTTAATAATGCCGCTTTTCCGCTGAAGACAAAGTGAAATTTGCGGATGTTAATAGTAAATTAATTAGTAGTAAATTAAGATGCTATCAATTTCACTTTAAAATTAAGCAAAGTATTTTTTTAAATAATTGATTAATATCCGCTCTGTCATTTTATTACGTAATTTTTCTTTGTGCATTCCATTTCCATCTTTCACCCCGTTCTACTTATGAACAAAAATTCAAATTTTTCAAGTTCTTAAATAATCATGTCATTGAATTTGTACTGTTATTGATAGAAATTTACAGTATTCTCACAATAAATTTATGGCAAGGATTTGAAAACTTATTAGGAACATTTTTTTGATCTTATACGATATTAATTAAAATATATAATTTATAATTTTATATAACAATCATGCTATCCACTTTACTTTTTAGTCGAGATGCGGTACAATTAACAGAATACTTATTTCTTTACTTGATTATTAATACATAGCAAAAATATTAATCATTATTCTTTATAATTATTTAACTATAGTTATTTTTTTAGGTTACTTTGCATTCTAATGACCCCGCCGCATATTCAAAATATTTAATTGTGAGTGTTTCAGTATTAGTGCACTTTTATTGTATTTTTCTGTTAGGTCAAAGAGTTCTAGACAGCAGCAGATCGATCTCTGATGCCTGGTAGGTAATAATACTAAAAGTCCATTTTCTTGACTTACTATATTTTAAACGCTATTAAAAAAGACGTGTGAATTTCCACGTGGAAATGTGAAATTGATTCCATTTGAATTCAGGCATCTTTTTCAACAACTGAAAGATGTATGTCACTTTTTTGTTAAAAAGTGCAACTAGTATCTAACAAATAATCTATTTTCTATAGTTATTGCTCGAATTGGTATGATGCTTCAAAGAAATCAAAAACTTTAATACTTTTAATGATGTCAACAAATATGAAGGGCATCCCGCTGATTTGCGGTGGTATGTTTGTATTATGTATGGAGACATTTAGCCAGGTCGGTATTGTTTCTAATAAAGGATCAACACAATTTTTATTAAAAAATTAAAAATGTGATTTATCTTTTTGCCTTATAGATGGTAAAAACTGGATTTTCTTTTTATACAGTTTTTAGATTACACGTTCAGAATTTGTAATAATTGTTACTAACAAGTTTTAAACTACTGTAGTTTTCTAGTACAAGGTGTAGATTTACTTAAATAAATATGTTGTAAAAAAAAATCACACAGATTTTTACGATTCTGTTCATTGTATTCCATTTACTACTTTAGTTTGCATATTACTCATATTATTAACTTTTGTAAGATAAATGACCAGAAAAGGTCATTATCGCATAATTCTTCTATTTAATCAAGACATGAAAAAAAAAAAAAATTATATTTATTTTAAAAATCCTAAAAATATAATATAAATATAAATTAATGCACGAAAATTTTTGATAAACCTTTAATCATAAAGTTTTCTCTATGAAGAAGCAGAATTATTGCATTAGTTTAAGGCGAGCCGTTTTAATTCCGAAGTAGCTATTCTTAACAACAATGCTGCCAAAGTTTATTTGAACTGTCTTCCGAGTGGTGCTTCGCATCCTTCCCGCGTAACGCCTATCGCCGCATCTGGACCAATCGGCTTCGAGTCTCTGCTCGCGGAGACGAGATGAGCTTTTTCCCAAAAAAGAAAATTCATTTATTGCCGCGAGATGCAGCCCAAGCATTCATTTCATCGCTTCCGAGTTTTCGAGAGGTCATGCCGATTCTCAATGTGATTGTTACTTAAAATTCGCCTGTTTAAAAAAGTTCGAGATTAGAAATTAGTATCTGTGAAGATTAGTCGATTAACAAGTAGATGTGACTGAATATGGATAAAGAGCATTGAATATTATTTCTTATTGTACAGACAAAAGTGTGCTTCGTATATTAAAAACATTAAAAGTGCGTAAAAAATGGCCATAAACAACCCAGGAGTTATGCAGTTAAAGTTTGGTATTGATAGAATACTTTCGAACGAATTCACTTCAAAGAGTAATGGTAAATATTAATTTTTTATATAGCTGTAAAAGATAATACATATCAATCAATTTAAATGTAGCACATTATTTGAAAAATTTTTGAATTACTGATAATCGAAGCAGATAATAATTCGTATTTTATTTTTAAGATAAATCAAGTACACCGTCTATTACTTGGACGTCTGATGGAAAGTGGGAGATATATGATTTTTTTCAAATTTCTTCAAATCCTTCGTATTACCAATTGTCTGAGACACAATTCATTTCGCCAATAACTAACAATGTTGGAACGGTATTTGGAAACAACAACAACGTCATCAGACCCGAACCAGTCAGGCCCATTCCAAAAGGTAAAATTCTAAAAAGTATTCATGTTTGGGTGTTTTAATTCATTTTTATTATTAATGTCTTGTTTATTATTCTGGATTAAATGTCAAAATATTTATTTAAACGAATAATCAAAAAAAATTCAGCATTTCTTTATTTCTTGTATCCATTTTTTGCGCTTCAAATAATAATTTTTTTTTAAAAAATCAATGCAAATTTCGAAATTAATCACCGTCCACATTTATTTGTTAACAAGACTAATCTTTAAACGTCTTCTGCAGAAACGAATAATCGTATGAGATCGTTAAAAATGTTTCGCCCTCTCAACTAGTATTCGATACGATGTAAAATGTTTCAAGCCTCTGGTTAATTTATAATCATTACCAGGAGATAAAACAAGCCTCCGGTGCGATTAACAAACGCCACCATGTGGGCCACTTGTCCTACGTTACGGATTCTCGCGCGCAGCCAAGTGGGGCAAAATATTTAGGTAACGAGCGTATTCTGTGTTTCCTGTCTGTGTTTGAAAAGACATCTTAAGTGCCACTATGGATTTATATACATTTTCTAAACAGTAGCCGTTACCGAGCGCTTACTTATAGTGGAGCGCTTTTCGAGTTTTAAACAACTTAGACCGATGTTTGAAATTTTGTGTCCTGCAGACATTTAATTTGTGCCTGGTGCTTGTTTCGAAATAATTTTGTTTGAAACGTTCAATTGGATGATATTATTTTTTTCAGTGCATTTGGAATTACAAAGTACAAAGATTCGTTCGATCTATTTTAAAGTCATTAACGCGGAATGCACTGACGGGGTTAAAAATAATTGAAAAAAGCGAATCTAATCTTCAAAGCAGACGCGCGCCTTTTAAATATCCGCTTAATCGAGGAAATGAGGATCGAAAAGTTTAAACAAGCGGCGAGATTGGCAACGCTCTAAAATGTAAATGAATTTTTATGGCTAACGATATATACGAGGAAGAAACAACAATCAAAGTCAGAAGGCTCAGCCGTAAAAGCAAATACGTAATAAGAAAGAAGGAGGATCCCGCGTCGGACGGGATATCTTCGCGGGTTGAGAGAACTCGAGTGTTTAAACTCGCGCACATGTTGTTTACCTCAAACCCGACTGTAAATCAAAGGGGAAGTGTCCCCCATCTTTGGGAGGTCGACCCCTGTATCTGTTTAAATAGACATCACTTATGGAGAAACCTCGAAGAGCCTTCTCTCCGCCTCTCTCTCGCGCTTTGATTATTAGCCGCGGTCAATCGTCTAAACACCACCAGGCAGATAATTGTTTCTCGAAATCTCGTTTTATGATCCCGTTCGCGGAATTTCCGGCTTTGATCTCCTCTGCCCCGAACGATAACAATTTACGCGAGCGCGAAATTCCCCCGGAACTCTCTCCCGGAAAAAAAAAAGGAAAGAAGTCGATCGATCACAATATTTAATCGCGGATTCTGGGGATGTTCTTTTAGCCGCGGCCGGCGGCGCGATGCCCGCCGATTCGGAGATCAAGCTGGAGAGCTGCATCAGCAGGCGGAAGACCTGGTCGAGGGCCGTATTCAGTCCCCTGCAGCGCAAAGGTCTGGAGAAGCAGTTCGCCATGCAGAAGTACATTACTAAGCCGGACAGGCGCCGCTTGGCGTCGAGTCTGGGACTTACCGACGTTCAAGTGAGTGATTCTCGAAATGTTCTGTCGATCCTTGTAACCATTTCATTTAGTTAATAATTGCAGAACATTAAACTGATGAGTAAAAGCTAATCTACCATGTATTTTTTGCAGGTGAAAGTGTGGTTTCAGAACCGTCGAATGAAATGGCGTCATGCTAAAGAAGAAAGCACTCAGCCCCGCGACAATGAGTCATATGTTCCGGAAAAAGGTTTAGAAGACAAATCTTTTGACGACGAAGAGATTGACGTAGAGAGCATGTAGAGTATGCAGAGAGTAGGCGAAGAAGTATTTAATGAGACTATGATTTAGTATGCCAATTTGATTAATAGCCTTCTGCAATTTTTTATTGATTGTATATAATAGTTTTAGGGGTAAAAAATGTACATATATATCTTTACATGTTTATTAAAACGAAAATGAATGTAGCGAATGCGCAAAAGATTCATTTGTACTTATACAGATTTTAAATGTGTAAATAGAGACTGTGATGTAAATTAGTTTGTAATAAACTTTTTAATGTCATAAATTAAATATTTCATCTATCTTTGATTTACATTAATTTTCTCGTCCGGTGTAAAAAGAAAAGAAAAAGTTTTAATTACAAGGTTAGTCCCTTTTTATAACTGAGCGAATATTTCAAATAAAAATACTAAATTCTATATTTATTTAAAGTTATATATTTTATCAATGACAAATTAACGTAATTCCCAAAAATCCAAATGAAATATTCGCAATCGATAAAGAGATCGATATAACTTGACGACCTGCGCCGGAGAGCGCTGCAACAAATGGCGCGCGAGCCACTTCGAAGGAGGCGGCGCGCGCAAGGCGCAACAGCCACCGCCGCGTTGCTGTAGAAACGGCGGCGTTTTCCTGTTTATTCGCTCCCGTACCCTCAAATTGTTCATCTGCTGTTTTGCGCATATAATATACAAAGTCGGTGATCTTTCGAACTTACGAATTTCCGATTGTTCAATTCGCTCAAGTTTCTGAAAGATTCGTTTGCAGGGAGAGAAGATGCAGCAGTCCTTCCTGCGGGGGTCCGCGGGTTCTGTGCGCTACTGGGGATATCCGAAGCGTGCGATGTGTCCCACGTCGTCGAGATTCGCCACGAATCAGGCGGCCGCGGTCGGGAGCGAGCAGGTCAAAATGAGAAACGACGACGGCGTTCTGAGTAAGTGTTTTAAAAAACTGCCATTTTTAACAACAAGTTCAGCTTAAAAAGTCTACAATTGACAGAAAAAAAAAAGTAAATTTAGGTTAAAAATACTGTTCAATCGTTAACGATCCCTCCCCGAACGAGAGTTTTCCCAAGCCTACTGCGAAAGATCCGTTCGCAGGCCACGCCATCTCGGATCGGGAGCCGTCGCTGAAGCGGCTGATCGAGCCGCTGGAGGCGAAGGCGCGGGACCTCCAGCTGGCGAAGGTCGCCTCGTCGGTGGCCACCGTCAAGGAGCTGGACGCGGCGATAATCGAGGGCGGCCCGCTGCCGTTCGAGGAGGTGCCCGGGCCCGCCGTACTCAAGCTCTGGGAGAAGTATTGGCGTTACGTGCCGCTACTCGGTACGCAACTGTTTAGCAGTCTGCTAATCAACGGGCTCGTCGAGGGTACGCGCCACTCGATGCCATCGTTTATCGACCCTCGAATATTTACTTTTGAGCGCTCCTCGATAGGAGACTTTTGTTCAGCTGCTTCTTGGACTGAATACTTGCTGAAATTTGGGACGTCGACTGTTTTGGGGATTGGGGAGATTAAAGTTTCGGAGGCGGTCAGAAATTGTTTTAAATGCTTGATAAGTGGTGATGAGTATCAATTTTTTACTTGGTGTTCAACTCTAGTTGAAACGTTTGAAATTTCATTTGGTGGGTTTTAATATCAACTACATTTTATCTTGAGAGATTTAGAGCAATCATTTTCATTTGAGCTTATTACAATTAGGTAGAAAATAATCTGAGATAAAGTAAATATACGTGAGTCGATTCAAGAATTAATTATTTTGAATCATAAATCTGTAAATTTGGTTATTTATTATATAACTTTGAAAAAACTTGTATGTTTGAATTCGATCTGAAATTCAATGTACAGTGTCGTTGCTATTCAAAGCTAATTTATTCTTGAACTTAAACAAATGTAAGGTAAGAGCATCTCATCCAGTATTGTCTATTGCGCAATATACGAATTGACAATATAATATTTATCAAATGGAAACAAATTCCGCAAATGAAATTCTTACCCTGCGTTTATTAATTCTAACGCACAAACGGCGTCTGCACAACCTTAAGATTAATTTCTTTCGAAAAAAAAGGACGATTGCACTGGAACAGAAACGTCACGCCTATAAAATATCTGTTCAACGAATACGGGCCGATAGTTCGGATAAACGGGCCTCTGACGGGCGACATCGTGCTGATACACAAGTGAGCTAAAGAAACTCGAACGAGTAACCGGAATTTTTCACTCGCGATTAAATGAATCCTCCGTAACAGACCCGAACACATCGCAAAAGTTTTCGAGGAGGAAGGGGACGCCCCGGTTAGAAGCATGATCGACATACTTCAGCATTATCGACTGCACTACAGGAAGAATCGATTCATCGGACCCTTTTCCGCGTAAGTGTTTTGTGTACGCCTCCTTAATTGTACTCGGAATTAGAGCGCGGCTGTCCATTGATAATTTAATCGTGCGTTTGCCACTGTTCGTTTATTGTGACTAATACTTTATGATACCAAGAGCTGAATTAATTATTTATTCATTTTGCTGTACTTGAAAAGGAAAAAAAAATTGAATTCTTAAAGAGATTAATCGAATTATTCGGTGGTATTGCAGTCAAGGAGCGCAAGCTGTAGAATGGCTGCAAACGAAAAAATTGTTGGAAGTGCCCATGGCGGAACAGATCAACAAGCAGTTCACAAAAGCGGAAATGGCCTGCGACGATTTGATACTGAGAATCCGTCAAATAAAGAATCGCCAAGACGAGGTTTTACTTTAATTACGTAATTAACTTAATTATAAGCGCAACATAAATGGTTCTTACTTTCGATTTAAAAGTGATAAAACTACTATGGTATTTAAGTATGTTTTTTTATCCAACAAAACGTCTAGGTACCCGGCACGTTCATTAACGACATTTCCCGATGGAGCCTGGAGAGCTTTTGGGCTCTGATGCTGAACAAGAAAATGGGCTTCCTCGACAGTTCGAGTTACAACGAGAACTCCGAGGCGACGAAATTCATCGAGGCGCTCAAAGAGGCCCACCTCTACATGAGCAGATGCGAGACCGGATTCCAAGTCTGGCGGTTCTTCGAGACGCCGTTCAACAGGAGGCTGTTCAGTGCCTGCGACGTTATCGATGGGTAAGGCGCTCTTGTCCGAATCTATATCTTTGATTTGCCGGCGAAGTAATTGTTATTCAATTGAATTCATTAAAATGTTAACGGTAGCTCATTTATTTCAGAGTGATCGCCAAGTTCATTCGAATGGTGCAAAGCGAGACTCGCATGGATCCTGCCTTGCAGGAAGAATCCGCGACGAATCGCACGTCAGTTCTCGAAAGTCTTTTCAAGCAGGGTATGAGCCCCGAGGATATATCGACTATAATGATGGATATGATCATTTTGGGGGTTCAGGCGGTACGTATTATTGCACGATTAGTTGTCATTTTTTATCATTTGTTTTTGTTAATTTCTTAATGAAAAATTTAATGCGTTCAGACAACGAATACTCAAGCGTTCTTGCTTTACTACTTGGCGAAAAATCCACGTGTACAAAGGACCGTCTACGACGAGCTAATGAATGTAACGGAAAAGGATCCAGTTATCACAAAGCAATCACTGGATAAGATGACTTATTTAAGTGCATGCATCAAGGAGTGCTTAAGGTACTTTGATATTCTCGCGAGCGACTCGATTAAATAAACTTGGTAAACTTTCAACACCATCGCTTCTTCGTATAGGTTACGACCGCCATTCCCTTACCTCACAAGGCAAATTCCGAACAATTTTGTTTTGCACGGTTACAAGATTCCCAAAGGCGTTAGTACACAATATTTATTTTATTTCTTGTCCTCTCGGTGGGATTCAATTTATCGTACCGTCTCTTTTTAGACATTCATCATTATGGCCAATCAGATAACGTCGCAGCGGGAAGAAAATTTCGAAGATGCAGACAGATTCAAACCCGAAAGGTGGCTAAACGATAAGGAAAGTACCCACCCACAGAATAGTTATCTTCCTTTCGGAAAAGGATTAAGAGCGTGCATGGGTGAACAAATGGCCAAATTGGAAATGAAGCTGCTCACTGCAAAGGTAATTTATATAAGTATGAATTCTTCAATGAATATATATTTATTTTGAACACTCTTACATAATAGTAACATTGAGAGTAATTTTACTCAAATATGTAAAAAACAACTTTCTTGCTTCTTCAAATGATGAAAAGGAATGTTTTTCCATCGAAGTTGTAATCTTTTTTAATTCTACATTTTTTAACTTTACAGTTAATCCGAGAATTCAAAATAGAATACGATTACGCAGATATAAAAAGTAGCTTCTACATGATAAATGTGCCAAATAAACCACTCCGATTCCGCTTCGTCGAAAGAGACTGAAACAATTTATCTTGTAAGCTAAAATAGTGTGTAAGTAATTCGTTGTCTTGCATAAGTTATTTATTAAGTTTTACCGTTGTAAACTGCATAGTGATAAAATAAACCTACATTTTCGTACCTATATAAAAATATCGTATAAACACTATTTACAGAGTATTCTGATACGTTATTTAATTGATTTCTATGGAATTAGAATGTGTACGTTCAATTATCGCCCGCAGAGTTGTGAGGTGTGAAATTATTGTGTACATAAACTGAAATATAAAATTGTTGTTTAATGAGTACATAAAACCTTTCAGTTAGGATAGTACACTAATTAAACTTACTTTAGCGAAAAATCGTAACGATATGATATCAAGTATTTGACCATTTACCGAAATAAGTGGCGCTTGACATCTGTGCATGAAGATCAATAAATTTCTTTTGGTTCTTTCTTCCGAGCTTTCAAGCCATTCTATCGTGTAAATTGTCCATCGTAAATTGTCATTCTGAAAAAAATCCTTTCCTCAAATCTCTTTATCTTATCTAATTATTGTACGATTAAACAGAAAACGTGCACTGAGTTTTTAATCTGAATGAAGTAGGTTCTTTACCAGTTCTTTGATTTCGTCGATTGTTGATGAGTACGTAATTATTCGAAGACTAGCCACAATTATTATTAAGAAAAACTGAGACAATACTGTTTTTGCGTCGAACTGTAAACATACAGTTAATACATGTTTAAATTACCATAAAAAACGTACTTACGTATAATAATTGAAGTCCGGCGGAAATTAAAATAATCGCTACAATTGACAAAGTTTTATACAGTATGAAACGCACTGTTTTTACTGCGTATTGTACAAACCTAAAGAAATGTCATAAATGAATTATAAGCAACAAGATATATACACGTTGCATTTGTTTAAAATAAAGTCAATTCTATTCCAAATAAATAATTGTCTTACTGAATAATATCCTGATGATCTCGTATGCATTGCTTTAATTGATCGTCAGTTTCCACGACTCTCAACCGACATCCCAAAAGTCTCATTCTAGCTCCTGCGTACCAAAACAAAGTTAGAATCAACAAATCGATCATTATTATCACTGAATTCTGGACAATGCTAAAAGTTTGATGGGCGTAGATGATGCTGGATACTAAAACTGAGTCAGTAGGGAATGGATACGTGGCGTCCACGGGAAAGTCTTTCTTTAAGATGAATGCTCCGCAAAAGAAAGCGAGCGCCGCAATTGCGTACAATACTATCAAAACGATGTACAGGCTAAAGAAGTGCCTGTAATGCTCTCTCATCACAAGCTTTTCGCGCTTTTTACATTTTTTGAAGAAGGCAAATACTTGGTTGATTAAAACCTTAAGGAAAATGGTCTTAATATTAATTGTTGTGAAATTTAACAATATATAAATAGAAATGAAAACAAGTCTTACCCCTAAATCAGAGCGATTTATTCTGTAGAGGACCAAATGTGAGAATGAATCATTGATAATCATGAGTTGCGACAAATTTTTAGCCATTAAAACGGGATAATTTCCACAGCTGCAGACAGATATCCACAGGGTCACCGATGTAATAAACAAATTGGTAATGATGAACCATAAGGAGAATTCATGGTAGGCCTTCTTGATCCAACTGTCTTCGGGGTCCAGAGGCCAGATGGTCCAGAGTCTTCCGAGAGCTCGGAGAAATGTTAAGGCGTGTTGAGGATCTCCTTTGAATTTGGCACTAAATTTATCGAGTGAGCGGGAAAGATTCATCCGGAAGACGGATGAATCTATCTGATATTAAGACTATAAGTTTAAACAATACTTATTGGACAGTGTTATAAATTATATTATTAGTAACTGTATTACAATCTGCAAGTTTTTAGTTGCAGTAAACTTATATCAGTTTTAAGAATAGTATAAAGCTTACAATTAAATAGTGCACCAAGCCACTTGGCCTTTGAACAATGATTTAAACAAATACGAGTAGAGTAACATCGAATATTTTTTAAGTAACATGAATTTTATGAAGAACTGAATTTGTAAGATGCTCATTGTGATGTGATCCATGAATAACTGATGTTCTGAAAACTGCCAGGAATTGTTTTCAAGGGTAAAACTGTCGCTAATTTTATTAATAGCTCGATACAGCAAACATTATTACTTTTTCGTCGACATCTATGGCTCTTAAAAGAAGCATCCTGGATTGACAAAGGGCACTTCTTCCACTCCTTTTATCAATAAATGGCGATTGGAATGTTATACTTGCTTCGTTTAAATCTACGTTGCGAATTGTTATGCAAGTATTTTTACTTCAGGATTTATTTGCTTTGCTAATTATGAGGATAAATGCGAAAAAATCTCAAGTCGTTATAAAGAAGGTTCTTTGTACTAGATGTTTTCATTTTTATGTAGAAAACTTGTTATAGGAGTACAAACAAAGATTCTAAAAAGTAAAATATGTATTGAATGTTGACAATATTTATTAAAAATATTTTTATTCCAGATTGAATTATAAAATAAAACCAACAGTTTTATTTTAGGGCGTTTTATTATGGATTGTCCGATGTATAAGAATAACGTAAGAAGCAACTTTATCCTGTTTTATAACCAAAATTTCTTTAGAATATGAAATCGTTAATAATTATTTGCTGATGTACTTCGATCGTTCGATTATAGCTCGACAGGTAGCGAGATTTGAAATCATCGTATAAATAAACTGGAACATTCCAAATGTAGTGAAAAACTTCGCTTTTTTATTTATATATTTTCAATGATTAGTACTTACTTTTGCAAAAAATTTTAAAGACATAATGTTAAGCATACGGCCATTTATAGAAACAAGTGGCATTTGGCATCGATGAATAAAAATATGTAGGTTTCGTCTTGCATTTTTAGAATTTTTAAGCCAACTTATTTGTAAAATTGAAAAAGGTAAATTTTCATTCTACAAAATAAAATATTTATTTGTTTTTTTGCAGATATTAAAATATAAAAAGTGTTAGAACCGCAACCCATTTTAAATGGTTGCATTTTTAAATAGTGTAAACATAGTTACCAAATAGTTCATTTCATCAATAGTAGAACAATAAGCAAAGAGTCGAAGTTCAGATGCAATAATTATAAGAAAATACATAGACATTATAGCTTTAGCATCATACTGAAAGTCCATAAAAAATTCATACTTTTCGTGATTGCATAAAATTCTTTGAACATTCTTAAAAAGTACTTACAAATATTAATTGTAGACCACTGGAAATTTGAATGATTGCTACAATGGAAATTGTTTTGTAGCTAATAAAACGAGATGTATGGACCGCAGATTGAATGTATCTAAATACAAAGAGAAAATTACAATAATAAAATTTTTATATTCAAAATATTGTTCCTTTAAATACAAATAATTTTTAATTAGAGCAACCGAAGTATATTTTGATGTTCCAAAATACACAGTTTTAGGTGTCTTTCGTTTTCTACATTTTTTAATTTAGCTTTCAATATCCGAATTCTTGCACCAGCATACCAAAACAAGCTTATGACCAAACAATCGATTGTTATTATGACTGAATTCTGGTAGATAGCGAATAATTGATGTATGTAGATAATCAGGTGCAACACTAATGTGTTTACAGCAAATGGATACTCCTCGTCAATTGGATAGTCTTCGTTTAGTAAAAGTGCATTACACGTAAACGTGAGTGCTGCTACCGCGTACGTTATAACTAGAAACGAGTAATGAGGAAGAAAACGTTTGTAATGTTCTTGGATTACGGTTTTCTGAAATCCGTTACATGTCTTAATATAATCAAAAATTTCTTTCAGCAAAACCTAAAAAAAAGACTATAATAATAAGCAATAATTGTAACGATGCTACAATAATATTTTGAAGAACGAATGCAAAATTTTGAAACGAGTAACTTAATAATTGATATTTACCTGTAAATCTGATCGATTTATTCTATAAAATATCAAATGTGACAATGAATCAGTTACAATCATAAGTATTGCTAAATTTTTGGCGAATAAGACTGGATTTTTGTAATAACTACAGACTGATTTCCATACTGTTAACATGGTAACCAATAAATTGATAATTATAAGCCATAATGAGACTTCGTGGTAAAGTTTAGAAATTCTTTTAGTGCGTTTATCTAGTGGCCACACTTTCCAGAATCTGCCTGTTACTTCTATAAAAGTAAGGGCATGTAGAGGATCAATCTTAAACTTAATCTTATTAATTATAAAAGGAAATGCCGTCATTCGGCCAATTCCGTTTAATCAATCTGTTTAATTGTAGATACGAAAAATCATGTTATTGAAGTATTACTAGAATAAAAAGTAGGAACTGTATTAATTATTAAAATTTTAGTTCTTATTTATCATTTTTTAAATTTTAATATACTTACAAAATTTAGATGGTTGATATTTTTAAATAATTGTGTTATTATAAATTGAACTAAAATAATGTAGTATACACCAACTTGGAAAGTACGTGTATTTATAAACATGATGATTTTGTTCGAAAGTAAGAAATTCCTGATTTCCTGACAGTAGAACGATTAAAGTGACGAGTCACTTAAAATCAAATTAATCAAATATTTATTTTAAGTACATTAAATTCTATAGTATAGACGATGAATGAAGAGCTGTGTTTAAATTAAATTGATTTAATTAAAATATCCTATGATCGATATCTAAACAATATTATTTTCGAACTCGCACACTGTAGTTAAATATCATTTAAATGAAAGTACTTGCAGTTTTATAAATCTAATAATAAAAATTCAATTTTCCTATAGATTTCTTTATTGTATTAAATGTAAATGTTTATGGAGCAAGTAACCAATTATTTATATTAATTCAATTTATGCTTTAAGTAATTCTATTCCTATAAATATAATCTACAGTATAGCTCGTAGTGCCATAAAAGTTGAGTAGATCATGTAAAAGTACTGAAAAAACGAATTTACGTAATTTAATTCATTAATTATTTAACGTAATTTATTAAACAACTGTTATTAATTAGATGATACAGCAGTACTTATATGCATACTTACGCTAACGCAAAATTTAAAAGATAGAGCAGATATGAAACCACTGACTCTGATGACTATTGGTTTTTGGCATCTTTGAATAATAAACAAAATCTGGGTCTTCATACTCTTGGACTGATTTATCCAATTGCAGCTATTATAAATATACCAGGATAAACGTTCACTCTGAAATTGTAGAAAAATTGTTAATATCTAATTCTTATTTAATCTTTATCTATTATATTTATAGAGTAAAGTACCCTTTCCATTAATTTGTGAGCATCCCAACAATACATGAATGTTCTCATAGCTCCGATATTTACTACCAGAATGAACTGAATGATTAATGCGAAAGAGCCGTGCTGTAAAAAAGTTGTATAAATATTCCATTAGATTTTTAATCTTCTATCGGTGCATTACAATCATGATTATTTATTATACTAGTATTGATCTATTAATCTCTATCGAATGGATTGGACAATTTATGTATTGCAGAATTTAAGTAAAAATTGTTCTTATAACAACGTCATGGAGAAACTATTTTTATCTGTAACAGTCTTAATAATTTTCTTTCCTTTCAAGAGCTGTACAAGAATTATAAATAAGGAATTAGAGTTACGGGGAGACACGTTTACCACTGCAGCTGGTTATTGTTCTGCAGCAACAGTGGTGCAATTCTTTTTCGAATATTCCGAAATATTAAATTTTGTTTACGAGGATGATTGTAAACTATCAATTACTTTATTTAAAGCATTAGATTTAAATTTTACCTTCTTAAAAGTTAACAACCTTAATCAATCTATATTATTACAATATGCAGTAATAAGCAACAACATTTCTTACCTTTACCAAATATTTCATGAATCATGTAATATATTTTCCCGATACCTGATTATTACGCAATTATCAAAAACTAGCGTAATTGAATTTGCCAATTACCTGTGGAAATTTCATTTTGCCTTTGTAGCATTTTTAGTAATTGATAGAAAATTAAAAACTATCAAAATTTATCAACATTTGAGCAATTGTGGAAACTGTGAAAATCGCGAATCAAAATTAAGTTTTACTGGTCATTGCGACTTCCGCCTTTCACCAGATGTCAGAATTAAGGGATCGATTCAATCCTTTTACGAGATTCTATGCCCAGTCAATGTGTGCAAATTGCGCTTCATACGCGTAGATCACGGGGCGACAAAAGAGGAATTGTACAATCTGAGTGAGAATGGCACGAAAATGACGGCTGATAGTTACGGAGGTTGCGTTTTAAATGCTTTCTCTCAATTTTACAATATATCAATCACTAAGGAAGAATACGTGAGCAATTATAACTGGTACAATACAGTAAAAGAGATAAATAACGGAGATGTTGACATTGGTTTTGGTCCAATGTTACCTCCTGATCATTTGGTTTTTCACTTAGAGAAAGGACCTCATTACGCGTAAGCTGACAATCGAATTTAAATTAAATTCTTATTTCTTATTTAATACAGTTTGATTTTCTATATTTACTAGATATGAAGAATTTATATTCATTGATGCGATACCAGAAAATTTTCCAACGATGTTTACTCTAATAATGCCTTTAGGAATGGAAGTTTGGATTTGCAACACTATTATAGCACTGCTTTATTATTTATTTTTAAAGCTTTTGAAAAATTTACAAAAGAATTTACAAAAGAATAGTGCTATGAATAAAAAATTCAGCTGCTTTCATTTTATTGCCATGTATTTTAATCAATATGTAAGATTACCAAAAAGATGGGGATTACGGATGGTCATTCTTTTGTGGGTAATATATGCTTTTCTAATGAATGCCATTTATAATTGCAATTTCATAAGTACAATAGTGAATGCAGCTCCTAAGAACATGCTAGAAACATTTGATCAATTGCGACATTCTGATCGCAGATTTGGTGGACCTGACGTTGTTAGAGAGTGGCTCAATGATTCCAAGGATTTGATAATGATTGATTTGTACAAAAGGTATATTTGTAACTTATATACGAGTATTCATTAACTTCAATATATTTTATTGCAGGTATGAAGAAATCAATCCTGATAACATTTCACATGCTTTATATAATTTATCAATGGTAGTTGCTCAAACGGACTACGTGCTGATAAAAACGGGCATGCCGGATTTCTATGTTTTGAAAGAAAAAATTGCTTCGTACCCACTATTATATTATATGCTCAAAGGACATCCTTATTATTCATATATTTATCGATTTATGGAAAAAATTAGAGCTGGGGAATTACCTCTAAATAATTGCACAAGATTGACTAAAAAGTATACTAACAATGAATTTACAATAGTAACACTGGCTCATTTACAGATTATTTTTAAAACATTGTTAATTTGCCACATTATCAGTTGCTTAGTATTTATAACGGAATGCTTTGCATAATGTTTGCTAACAAGTAAGTTAATAAATTGTATGTTATTATTTATTCAGCTAACATCTTGTAAAAGGGTAAAAATCAAATGACATTGTACTTACATGAAGAATTTGAAGTGTAGATGTAATAATAATAACCGTTACAGCCATGAATACTTTAAAAATAATGTGTTTTGTAAAATCAACTATTTCTTCGGCATTCCTACAGTAAAATGACTAATATTAAAATAATGTATCAGCATTTAACAGTTTTAAAATAACTTCAGGAAAAATAATGTAATTATGACAATTGCAGAGTAAGAAGGATACGTTTTAAAATATGTAAATCACAAATAAATAAGTTTAACATATTAGGTACAACATATTCATTAAAATAAATATTTTTGTTTTAAGAAAATATTTTACTCACCGTATTAAATGCTGATGCTTGCGAATAAAGATCAGTAAATCTGTTTCGGTAGATATTTTTTGAATATCAAATTGTAATAGCTCAAATCTTGCAGCAAGGGACCAGATAAACAATCTTGCAGTAAAATCAAATATTACAAGTACTGAAGTATGCATTATTATTACAACTTGCTGAATGTAGATAAGTATATTAATTATTTTGTAGTTTATTTCAAAAGGATACAACAATTCCAGAGGTAAGGATTTATTTTTAAAAAATAAAGGACTCAAATTAAAAGCGCTGCAGGCCAAAAAGTAGTTTAAGCTGATGTAAATGTCAAAAGGAGCACGATTACAAGCGTAATTGTTTAGTACAAGTTTTTCGTGCGGTGTAGTATTGTTTAAATATAAATTCAGCTTTGTCAGGATGGACTAAAAATTATACTTTTATTAGAAAGAAGATTTACTCAAAGTTGATTATTTATTTTATGCATTCATATCATAAAATTATCAATCAAATTTTAGACTTTAATTTAATTATGTTAAATTATATGAAAGAGTTCTAATCTGTGAAACTATTTCAAAATATAATAAAAAAGAATATTGCTAACCTTAAACTTTTCTGCGTTGAAACTGCTGTATGATAAATTGAAAATTGCTTCTAATAAAATGGTTGCTTCAAAAAGATCCATTGTGATATCAGACGTTTTAATTTTCATAGTCATTACTCTTGACACCAACGCAAAAAATGTAATCAAGTAATTAAGCATGAAAAAAAAGTATATAGCTTTAACACTGAAATGAAGAAGCTTATTGCTACATGTTATTGGCCACAAAGAAGTTATTAATCCCGCTATTTTTAATAAGCGATATCCAATAAATATCGAAAAGCAATTAAACAATTTCATCTTTGCGATGATTTATTGTTAAATATTCTAAAATTTGAGATACTTTAATACGTCTTGTCACTTCCAAGATTTTCAAACAAAATGTAATTTAATCGTTTAGAAAACTTTAGTAAAGTTTCATAAACGAGGGTTGGAAGAGACGGAAGTTCCAGTTATTAGAAACGCATTACGTTTGATGTCGTTGTCAAATGATATATATAACTATATATAATTCATTGAACGATTTTAGATTCTTACAAAAGCAATACACCTTCCGTATAACCGATTTTAGCGATGTAATTCTAATCCTTTTTTAATGATCCCAACGGAAACGAGAAAAGATAATGACGTAGATATTTTTAATTTACAAGTTTTTCATTTTTATATTAATTAATATTACTTAATTTCTTATGCGTAATGATCGTAATGCATTTTCCTGGAAGAAGTTTAACAAATGTTATCGTAACAGATATCGTCTGATGATTATCTTGGAGTAATAATGAATTTAACTTTAAAAGTTTTGAAACTAAAACTGACGTACGAAACGTATAATATTGTTAAATTAAAAAGGGCGCGTATATTGGGATTGCATGAAACTTTTCTGCTTATAATGTAACTGTGCTACTTAATTCTTTATTCACGATGGTTTAATTTATTTAAATTCTTATGGTATCAAATATATAAATGTTTTCGTAAGAGTAGTATGAAATGTAAGTATAATATAAGTGTTTACTATAAAATTTATAGAAAATTTTGACGGAAGTCCAGAACTTGATTTAATCTTCTAGCAGTGCTCTCAAATTTATAAAATACGACACGGATGTTGATAAAAACTGTAAAATTAAAATTACTAAATTATTGTGATTGTTTATATATTCTTATAAATAAGAAATCTTTTGCATACTGAAGCATAATACTTTAACGTATAAGCCTTAAATATTCCATTCACAGAAATAACTATTGGCCTTTGACAACGAGAAGCTAGCATCAATCCAATTTTGGCAACAGAAGGAGAGTTTTGCAAAAGTGCTGCTCGGAAAACAGATTCAGCTAAACGTTCACTCTAACAAGCGATAGAAATTTTTTTTTTAACTTCAAATTCTATACAAAAATCAATAAACATGAATAGAATTCTTCTTACATTATGCATCAAATCATCTGCTGGTTTAGCACTGACATACAATCTCAAACCGCCAGCTACGACCATCAGTATAAATCTGACTAGAACTTCAAATGGTTCATGCTAAAAAGTTTAAAGCCATAAGTAAGAATAAAAAATTCTGCTTTACTCTAATATAGTCAATATTTTTCTCACGTTTATTAGTTGAAACGCACCGCACACTATAGCCACTATCATCGTCGCATTTGTCTTTAAAATTAAGAAACGAATGCCGCTTTTTACTCTGTTCGTGAATCTGCAGACAATTATTTAACTTTAAAAATTTACCACCAACTAATTTCTCTCGCAGATTAATTGCGCGCAATAAAAAGTATATTACAAAACAATTTCTTGATGCCTCCGGGCACACTCCCTGAAATCAATCATCGTTGCAGCCTCGCTAACCCTCTCGTCTAACGATTCAACCTGCGCGGCGCTAAACCACAACATCGTGGCAACTGTAAAATCTACAGTTATGCCGAGTCCAGTTTGAAAAATTGCCAGAACCTGCGCCAGATACAGAGTTACTCGCAGGGGAAAGGCTTCTATTAAAAAAGGATACCACGCATCTGCTGGAAGCACTTGGGACGTCATAATTGGAATGCAGGTGAATAATACGGCTGTAGATATGAAAGAGGATCCGACGAATAGTTGGAAGTACTTGTATCTGTCGATGTATTTTTGAAGTAAAGTTTCGTCGTGCTTGTTGCTGTTTTCAATAAAATATTCAATTTCGTATAAAATTGCCTGTTGGGGTTCAAACGGGTTTATTCGTCTTTTGAAAATTCTTTTGTATTCATATCCATATTCTCCTTTATAATATATATATACATATATAATATTTCAAACAAATTTTACCTGGAAATTTTTTGTTTCAATCCTGCATTGTATTAGATTAATAAAAACTTCGCACAGAGCCGTAAGTTCCGACAAAGTTTTTGTCATTGTTATTGAATCATTCCGAAAGTAATAAACTCCCAAAATAAGCGGTATCAATAAGCCACTTGCGTTTAAAAATGCCACCCACCATTTAACTTCGTGTATTAAAATCTCTCTTCTGTTGGCACCAATTTTTAAGGGCCATATTGCTATGACTTCGCCGAAAAATTTTAGGGATTTGAAAAAAGTTTTAGGACTCAGGTGAGTTTTCATCTTTCGATAGAAATAAAGTAAAATGGCACCTGCGACTCTTAGATTTCGCATGTTGAAGTTGTGCTTAAATGGATTATGAATAATGAGAAGTCAAATTAGAATTGACGCGGCACCGCGTAGCTGTACATCTAGTATTAGTTTGATTGACAGTATAAAGCAATGAATAAGAAATTAGGAGCTGCGCGAAAACCGTATTTATTCATTGACTTAAAAGGCATGTTCAACTCTGCATTAAAGCGAATAGAGGCTTTGGTTCTTTATACTTGGACGGGTAGAAAGTGAATTTCTCATTGTTAAGTTGAAGCCTTCTTGATTGATAGTAGCAATTAATTCCGTATAAAGTGCATTTAAAATTCACTGACGCATGTTGTGAAAGTATTTTAGTTTTCTTTGTTCAAGAATCAATTTTCAGTTCAGTTAAGCAGCAGAAAACATTTAGGTGTAATCGAGAATACTGTGAAGGTGTCATGTGATGAATATTCTTTTTTAAAAAATCTCATAATCGAAAATTTAAATAATAAAAATAAAGAAGTAAAATAAATAAATATAGAGAAATTTTTAAACTTAATTAAAACGCATAAATGATTACACAGTCCGATAAAATTTGATGAATCTTCAGATCCTGAGACCATATACTTTTTCAAAGGTTTTTCCACTTAAATTTTCAAATATCTTATTTCTTTTTGTGACAGTAACGTTCATAGTAATTTAGACTGTAAAGATTTTAGGGTTTTACGATATTAAAATAAGTGTGGATAATTATTTATATATATACGTATTTATTTTATTTTTTATTGCCTATTAACGAATTTACAGACAGCGCCAATTATCGGAATCGCAGACGCGGATCAAATCTCCAGATCGAAAACTAATAAAATTAAATATACAGCTAACGTGATGCGGATCTTATTTATAGATTTGAGCGCAACTTATCTCAATGAGAGGAGATGATTGTAGAAATCATGGCTCTTCCTCCAGGACGCACTCAACCTCGGAAATTAGCCTCCTTCGGTGTGTGTGGTTGTTGGATGGCAGGTTCGCCCTGAGTCCTTTGCGTCTACGACGAACTTGATAGCAACGTCGCTGTCGATGGTGACGAAACAAGATGTTGATTCGAGTGGCCCGGAAGAAGAGAGCGAGCGTCTTTCGAGGGCAAGTTTATATAGCCGAAACTCATTGCCGCCCTCTACTTGCTCTAATTGATGTGTACACAACACGTACAAGGATATGGCCTTGATGACTTGCGTTCAATACGCGTTACAAGACTCTTCAGAATTTCGACCCGAAATTTTAACTTTTTTTTAATAAAATCGGGTTCAGCGACTCAAGAAACATAAATACGCTACTCATGTCTGTAAGCTCTAGTCTTGGACAAACATTTTGAATTGAATAGGAAAATGGGATTACGAGGTCTCGAAAAATCTGATGTGAGTAATTTTGAGATCGAATTCGAATTCAATGTATTAATGAAAAACCTTTGGTAAAGTATAATCTGGTCTTAAAGAATCTGATAAATGTTGGCCTGCATTATTTTGCTGTTTATACTCTTTTAATTGTAAACGGTTTTTTTATTTAAATTTTATCTATTCAGTCATCATTACATGCAGTGCTGTAAAGTACGAAAATGTACTTGATAAAACCTAAAAAGTAAAGCATTCTTGTTACAATGAGTTTCGATTAAATTGTAAAGTAACAAATATTTACACTGAAATAGTACTGCAGAGATAATTCGTTGATCAATCCTGGAATTTTTATGGTTATTGGCTTTTGTGCCCTTTGACAAATACTTATCCAGTTTCTTGAAATTCCTGGTGATGCTTTGATCCACAAAGATTCGTAAACGACGTCTGATATCTTTTTACACTGTGTAATATTTATTAATGAATTATTAGTGAATACTCAATCAGTAACTAAAAATATTACCTTTGCTATCAAATTATCGGACGGTAAAGCTGTAACGTACAAGTTTATTCCAGCACTTATGGAGACTACCACGAATTGTCCTTTGACAAAGATTGGCGTTGGCTGTAAAGTTTGAGATGAAAAATTACTACATTATGACAAATCAGGAATAATTTTTTAATATATACACTGACACTGAGTAAATATATACCAGCAAATGCCAAACCAGCAGTCACGGACAACACAGTCGCAAAAATCACGTACCGAAATGTGTCTGCAAGTACCTTTCCATATCTACGAACTTTTTAATAGTAACATTTACATTCTTTTTAACAAAAGCACTCGCATCCAATCCACTCAATTCATTCTACCTTACTAAATAATAGTAATAGAATTGTTTACAACCTTAGCAGATACTGATGCTCTCTGATGCAGTCATGCATGTCATTCATACTGTGCGTATGCTCAAATTTATAGTACAGTAACTCAAATCTTATTCCTACGAACCAGATAAGAAACGCCACCAAACTGTCTACACACATGCCGGCGGAGGCCTGAAAACCAACACTGGCCTGATGTACGTAAATTATTTCCCACACGGGACTCGCGTTTACTGGGAACGGATATACGGCCTCGGATGGAAGTGGAAACGGCAGAAATATCGGTCCACAGATGACGAACAGCGTGGCTCCGTAGCAGGCTAAGGTGACCATTACGTGAAAGTTCGTTCTTCTTTCTACGTACTCTTGAAGGAGGTATCTTTCTTTGATCTTTGCTGTTTTTAAAAAGGTAGACAATTCGCTTAGCAGAAACTGGAAATGTAAAGAGATGTTAATTTGAAGAACGGATTCGATGAAGCATTCTATTAAGATTTATTTAAATTTTAATTAATATTATAATGTTATTATTAGTTAATAAACAGAACAACAATGTGTGATTCATATTAACACTTATGGGTCTGACCTATTTAGGCAAAATTAGAAGTGATCGCATTATAATAATAAGGCATTAAAAAATAATCAAATTTAATTCAACATGTCTTATTTGTATAAATATACTGATCAACAAGTTCATTTTGTTCATACATAAACATTTTATGTAAAATACCACGTAATATTTTACCACGTAAAATTTTGAATTTCCACATTAATAAATCGACTCTTACCTGCAGTTTCTTCCGATGTATTCGGCAAACGACGGATTTAATAATGACTTGCGTCACCGCGCAGGATAGACAAATAGATTTCGACACAATTACCGGATTACTTTTGTACGTGTGAATGGACGCCAAAAGCGGCCCCAACATGCACGCGGAGCTTACGACGGAAGAGTACCAAACGAGGTCTGCCAATTTCAGTTTCAGCGGATTAGCGTCACGATCCGGCGGCCATACGGCCGCGAGCATAATGCTCAATTTCGTAAAGGCCAGCGCCTGCTCCGGCGTTGCAGTCGATTTCATCGCCGAGCTCGATAATTTTTGCACGCCAAGCGATAGGGTTGGATGTAGGAAATAGCGTAAGTTGTACTTTATGCGGCGAGTTTCTGCTTCCAGTCCCCTCGATATTAAGCTGCAAAACTTTTTAAGATTTAATTAATGCCTGAAAGCTGGCGGTAATTACACCGATGCGATGATGGTTAGGAGTAATTTTCTTACTTTCAGCGAAGGCACCGGTGCTTTATGTTAATTGCCGCGAGAAGCCCGAGAAATATTAGAACGAGTGTCATTGAATATTCAGCTTCCTTCAGCCTCCGTACAATGTAAGCGTTTATCGAGGTTTTGGCTTGGGGTGAAAGTGTTTAAGGATAATTATTTTCGATTTTAAAATACGCGTACTTGCGTGCAGCGTGTTATTAAGTTTAAGCTGTTATTATATTGGTTGAGAGGACTGATACAAAATACGTAACTAAGTGAGATGTCTAGATAATTACGTATCTATAGAATTGAGTAAAAGCGAATGTAAGGTATTTAATGCAATAAACGTAATACTATGAAGTAATAATTTGAAATGAAAGATTTTAAGATTTTAAGTTTTTAAAATATTTCACTTTAAATTCTTATATTCTTTATAAAACACCCTCTAAGTAATAGTGAATTAATTTTATAAAACTAATTAAAAGCAAGCTGATGAATATTAAGTTTTGCATAAACGTATTATTGTCAGTTTTTTTTTAAATGATTTTTAAGTTATCGAAAATTTGCAATTGTTTTTTTTTTTTTTTAGATATTCTGCCATTTTTCTTAACTCTATTATTTTTTCAATAATATAATGTAAGTTATCAAGGAACTAGAATGAAATTCACAATTAAGTCTGTATTGTCTATATATACCACTTTTGGTGCTAAATATTTGTTTTTTGGAAAAATTTATTCTATCTTTGATTATCTGCGTTCATGGAACCAAATTCAATAAAAAAGCATTTCGGTTTAACTGATTTGTATTAATATGTTAATATTGTTTTTAGTAAAATAGCTCCAAATTCTGCTTTTGAGATCTCGTCATAAATGAACTACTTCTAATTGGAACAACGTTTGTGCCCAATTTCGAAGCAGAACCATCAGTAGAAAGGACAAGATTCGTACTCAGAGAAATGAAAATGTCTTCTCTTAAGTATCGCTTTCAGATTGTAAGGAACACATTGAGTTCTTGGAATAATCGATGATACCTAGTTTTACTTTAAGATAACGAAAGGTAAGAATAAAATTATTTTGTATTTCATATCTATGTATTATTGTCTCCTTTATTATACGTATTTTGTTTAAAATTATCAGTATCGTCTTCAGCCTTATAAAAAATAGTTCATACATACTTTCATTGCCTACCTTGAAAATAAACTGCAAGAAGTTATTTTATTTTTTTCTCCTATTCCACACGAGTGAATTTCTGCTTAAATCGATAATTTTTCATTCTTTAATAACTAGAGAGTACACTATAATATCATTTTACACATAACAAATCTCTGATCAGAGTTGCTTCACCTGTAACTTTTACACCCTTCGATAGCTTTTCAATATTTTAACCTACCATTATTCTCAAACTCGCAAAAAATTTGAAAGACGTTACGAGAAACTAGAAAAAAAATAGTTTTAATTATTACCAAACCTATTAACGTTACCTTAATCTGTTTTGATATAACATTCGTACTTGCGAAAAGAAGGCCAAAGAAAGAGAAGGAAGAATCTGATTTGCCTTAATTGCGATAGGATTTTGAGATCGAGCTATCACGTGTCGTACGCAAGTCCTTAATCTCTTTTCCATCATCATCCAATTAGATTGAAAGACTTTGATCCCCACTAAATATTCCTAGTGCACCAATAGCAATAGTTTTTTGATTCGATTATGATCGTTATAAGAATTGAAAAGAAAATGTACCAAGTTTACGTACCACTTGAAGTAGTGTATCTGCTGCCCATGAACATACGAACAATCCTATGCTAGCCGTAACAGCGACAATGGCGTACTGCGCTTTAATTGCCAACAATTGGTCCTTAAAGAAATATTATAAATGTGTATATAATATTTTGATGTTTTGTATTTCATTTATTCAGTGTATGTGTATATTAGCTTACAGCTACTAATTGAATAGCAGCGAATAATACTCCACCGACCGATGTTGATATTGTAGAAAAGACAAACAGATTTATCGTGCTTTTTACGTCATTAGTGTATCTTTGAAAAAAAGGCGTTAATTAAAATTTTAGCAGAACTAATTTTATTTTATTTAAAAACTTCTCACATTTATAGTATATTGCACAATACACATCTAATACAATTTCATACCTTATCAAAAGCTGATGTTCTCTCACGCGATTTTTGAATTCTTCGAAGTTGCTGTATCTGTCAATAGTAAGGGCGAGCGCTTCGAATCTTGCGCTTAGAAACCACAGCAGGACTGCCACCAAACAATCGAGTAACACTGCAGCCGCTGTTTGAAGCGCAACGAGAGACTGGTGCACGTAGACGAGTATGCGAACGTAAATATTGGCAGTTGAAAAAGGATACACCGCGTCGGTGGGAAATGGCTTCTCAATCGCGAACGGCACGACGATGAACGAAACGGCAGTCATGTAGACGAATATGGTGATGCCGATGTGTAGCGTTTGGCATTTTTTCACGTACTTCTCCAAAATCTGCTTGTGAAGGTCGCTCGGATTCTCGAGGAAGTCTTGCAATTCTTCAAGTAAATTCTACGTTTATCAAATAAAAATTCAAAGAAGCGTTAGAATCAATTTACGCTGAAATGGAGTCAAAAATTAAGCTCAAGCATCTCTTGCGAATCTTGCGCTCCACCTTCCGTCCGAAAATAAACAGGTAAGAAGAACGGAGATTCAAAACTACAATGAATTTTCGCGCAAAATCAAGAAAGAAACGCCCGCATCGAGAGCTCGGTGTCTATACGTTAACAAAGATTATACGAAATGAATTTTCAGCGCACCTGCAGTTTACGGCGTCGTATCCTGCAGAACAGGCTTTTTATGGAGCACTGACTGACCGCGCAGAACAGGCAGACGGATTTCGTCATAATCTCCGAATTATGCCGGTGCTCGTAAACGGAGGCGGCGAGCGGCAGCAGCAGGCAGAGCGCGGACACGAACATCAGCCACCAGGAGAGCTCGAAAACGAGCCGCCGAAGCCGGCCGGCGGTCCTCGGCGGTGGCCAGCAGCGCAGCAGGAGGACACTGTAGCGCGTGAAGTCGAGCGCGGTTTTTACCTTGCTCGAGCATCTCATCGTGCGATTGTTAAAGCATCGTCGACGCTTCGAGATGCGCTGAAATGTGAGTCTGGTTTATAGATGAATTGCGCTGGTGATGGAAAAAACTCGGGAGCGGTGGATTTCGCGTCGTGTTGGGATAAGAGGGGTAGTTGAAAAAAGATGCAGGCCGCGCGAAACTCGGGATTGTATTAATAATGGCTCGGCGCGGCGCGATGCGGCGAGCATGTATTAATTATTACGTGCTTGGCGGGAAAGGGAGACTGCAGAGAGAAATACCTTTGAATTAAAATTCAACTCTGGTAACAGAGCTATATTCGATGTAAATTAGAGTAATTAAGTTACTGCTTTCTCGTTAGCAACGTGAAAGTAACAGTTACGAGCTGATTATTCTTTGCGCTATCAATAAAATTACAAGGCGTTTTATACGTTTTTTTTAGGAAATTTTCACGGTAGGAATATTTCGTCATCAAAATTTGAATGATCCAGCTTACGTGAGCGTTTCAAAAAACATTTTTTGTAATGTACTACGTTAACCATTATTTTAAATTTAACATATTACATTGTAATGAAAATCTATATTCTTATTATTTTTTTCTTAAGGTTGTAATAATAATGTAATCGCTTGCTATTGTTAAACTTACATTTTTGAAAAGAATTTTTTTAATGTCATAAAAATTCATCCTGCTATTCAATTTGTCAGAGCATATTAATAAATTGTTTCACGCTTACTTTTGTAAGTTTCTGCAGTTCTTGATTTACTTACTGTACAACTTGATTTCCTTGCAATCAGGAGATATCTGTAGCACATCGACTGTACAACTATTTGAAAATGTTTCTCCATTAGGTTCGTGATTCTTTTCGGTCAAATCTTATTGTTAACAGAATTATTCAGAACAGAATTCTTTTATAAATAAGATGTTTTCTGAAATTCTATTCTTTTGAATTGTGCGTTTTTTAATGTGTAAGAAGTCAATTTGTTTTTTAATAGATTAAATTATTTATATAGAAAATTGTTATTCGCTTTTAGTTCTTTTAGTGCCATTATCAAATTTCTTTGACGTTTAAAACCTAAAAGCTTTGTTCTAACATTAATCACATTTTTATAAATTTAAAATATCTTGAAATTTCACGTTTACACAATTTACATGGGTTTATATCGTGTTAATTTTGCAACTCGACTGTGTCAGAAAATTTACAACCGCAACTGTATTCAAGGATAAATGCTTTTAAAGATTTAGACGGTGAATGTCTCTTTCTCTTTTACTGAATGTACTAATGACAAACATAATATTAGGTGCTTATTTATGTTTGCAATGTTTAAACATGTAATTGTATACTTACTGTTTACCTATTTGAAATGTGTCTATATAGCCATGTTAATTTCTGTCGTATGAATTTTATGTAAGTAATTATTTATAATGGTTCTGTATTTAGAAGGTTAATGGTTGTTTTAAGGACGATTTATATAGATATACAAATAACATAGAAGTTATCTTTCGAACAGTTATATCTTCAAAATTAGTAGCGGAAGCTATTATAAAAATGGTCGCATATTATTCTATATATTACATAGAATCATAAAGTAGTTTTTTACAACAATTCAAAGATAACTGCTTTTGCTATCTGTAAAAATATGCTGCCTAGAGAGGCTTACCATAGGAACTCTGTGTTAAGAAGCTCAAGTTTAACATTGAATTTTTCAAATTTTAATAGCGGAAGATAGGTTGAAATTTATACCACTTACAAAGCATATTTAAATTGACATATAGTACAAATTTCAAGTACATAAACTCGAAGAAATTGAATTACCGCGTGAACGTCCTTAATGTATCTATTAGTTGTGTCAATGAAGACATTTATTCAAACAAGCAATATTTTAGCAACAGTTGTTTAAAAACTAAGATAATGTTAAAATTGATCAGTGTTTCTAGTTGCAATAATTCTCAAACGAAGCAGTCAATTGCTACTCCGTAATTTCGGCGTATCGGAAATTGAGAAGGAGGTATGTATTACAATATTACGATAGAGATATATGAGAAATAGAACATTATTCATGCTGCTTATTAGGTTTTTTTATTACAGGTTTTACCATTTTAACAAAACAAATTACAGTAACTGCAAATAATAATGTAATATACTATAATATATAATACATAATAACCTGATGAAATTATTGGAAATCCTGGAGATACGAATTAGAACAGTTTATAAAAATAATACAGATTTATAGATTCCTAATATGCTTGGAAGTTTTCCTGGAAGCTTTATATCTTCAATTCAAGAGTGTAAGTTAATCTTAAAATTAATATTACATTAAAAGTACCTCAAACTCGAAAATATCAATTTGTCAAACTTCTCGAATATTTATTTAGTTATGCCTATTTACGACATGCAATTTCCATCAATGACTTCAAATTTGGATATCAATTTATACGACCAAAGGTTCATCACAAATCTCACTATTAAATAAATATTCGACGCATTGAGAAATACTAATCAGCATAACTATTGGAATCAATTATATCAATATATTTGTATCAAGATATGGTATCAATATATTGGTATTACTGAAATTTATTATATCCATACAATTAAACATTAAAAATGACCGACTATAGATTACCTTATTTAATGTCGTATTATGCTACAATTTAGTAAAACTACTGTTGGTACTCAGTCGATACATGCACGTAGTTTACCTTGCTACCTTCGTAAGTACCTACTGTTGGTTTCATGTGATCAATACTCCACTGTATTATCAGCTCTTGTCTAAAGGTTTCTCGCTATTATCACGTGTCGCTTAAAATACGTTGATTTTTAAAATTATGTGTAAAGTGCACATGATTTGTTTTATATTAAAATTTAAATGAGAAATGTACATTATCTTTATTTTAACTATCTAAAATGTTGAAACGTATGATTTACAAAATAGTAATCAATTCTGGTTCATTATTATTTTAATAAATAACATAACATTATAATAATTTTTATTGCACATCCCTCATTTGAATCAGGATTTCTAATTTCAGTATTAATAATTCATATTACAGATTTCACTACAATGATAAATAAATAGTAATCTTGTTATTTTTTAATCGTGTCAATTTCAGTGACTCCTTGAGAATCCTTATACTTACTGAAAATAAAGATAAATATTATTTTTAACAAAAATACCATTGCGATTGTTGTGTTCATAATTTTTCAGAATATGGATGATAGTTACTAGTAAAGTAATGTTGGTACAAGAACTATTAAAACAGACATCGTGGTTGCTGCAATGGTTCCGATGACTATCCACGCCACCAAACTTGGATTCTCACTTGCTTGCATTAACTTTTCTTCCTGTAATATAAAAACATTCATTTAAAGTTCGATTGATTAGTGCTTACATAATTTTTAGAAATTTCCTACAACTTTTTTCGACCAAGAAAGTAAGCATTGGTTGTTTTACGTGTATTAGCTTAAAATGTCATCAATATTTTATATTCTGCAAGAAAATATTCATTTTTCATTCTCACCGATTTCATTTTAGTTTTCAAGAAGACAATAAAAGATTTTTAAATTTCTTCTTTTCTTACATATGTAACTACATTTAATAAAAACTTGATTTCAATCATCTACTCGGTAACTTTAGAATATTAAAAAATTTCGATTCTTTATTCTAAGCTACAAAATAAGAAGTTCATCCACGATCTCGTGCCCATCTGCGACTAATCTCTCTTTATATACACAGCACGAAGCTCGGCTTTCGCAAAAAATATTCCCAACTCCCGGTAATAACGGAAAACAGCCTTCGGCCCTCCTGCTAATCCGACAGCTGCAATCCCACATTTCAGCCCCCCTCACCCCTCGGCTCCTTGCTCGCAAAGATCCCGGCAAGCGAGCAAGTCGCCCCGTCGCCAGGCGTAATCCCGCGACAATCGAAGCCGTCGTCGGGGGGAGGCTGGCTAACTGGCGCGGCGCATTTGCCAAGAGATTCATATTACAAGTTTCGCGGAGGACCGCCCGATAGCTCATCGACTGGCTGCACGCGGCGGCGGCGGCGGCGGCGGCGGATTGTTTAAAACTTGGCTCGTTAGCGGGGGTCGAAAGCGTATATACCGAAGCGCGTCGGCGTCGTCTGGCGGCGCATAAAATAGGTTAATCGCGCAACATCGAAGTGCGCCACTCGTCGTCGTCGTCGTCGTCGTCGTCGGCGGTCGCTCGCCTCTCCTCTCCCTCTCTCTCTCTCTCTCTCTCTCGGGAGTGGGAAGCTTAGCGTGCGAGCGGACGGAAACTTTGCTCGGGTGTAAATTCTCGCTGAAAAGGAAAACTTCCGCCTTAACTTCCGCGAAGGTGGGATATACTTTCTGAGTGCGCTTTTGCAGCCGTGTACTAGTTTTATGCCAGCTGCACGCACTTGTTTCGCCCGGGCTGATTTCCCGTTTTTTTTTTTGCTTGCGTCGCGCCTTCGAGGAGGAACACGTGCGAGGCGGTGTCGATGAATTTTTTGAAATGTTTTTTTTTCGGCCGGGTTCGCGGATGTTATTGTTCGGTTACACAGAGTTATTATCGGGTGTCGGGAATCTTATCGCAGGCATTTAGAGATCGGGCACTCGACACAATTTGGACGTTTGGCGGTATCTTAATGTCATTACGATGTATGATCGCATCGAAATAAGATTTTATTGATTTATTTGATTAAATATTATTTATTGTTTAATATTACTAAAACATTTTTTTTATTCTTGCAAGATCGTAATAATTAGGGTTAAACGATTATGGATACTTTAAAAAGTTTTAAGTTCGAGTTTAATGCGCATATTTCTGATTGAGATTAAAATCGTTAATTAAAATTTTTCAAACAAAGTAAAATGGATAGCGCAGATCAGCTCTTTAGATTTGTTAGCAATATTTATCGAGATAATCAATAAAATGTTGCACTTCGCGATACTGCATTCAATCAAAAAAGAGATTTATATCAATAAATACTTATATCACTAAATTCACGAAACTAAAGAATATTTTGACACGTGTTCTTTTAATCTTGCAGCCGCACTAATTTTTTTACTTGGTGCCCACATTCGCTAATTAAAAGTTTCTACAGTCCTAAGAAATTTCCGACAATTGCCGGTAATCAGATTAAAGAGAGCTAAAAAAAATGGTTATCTCTCGTGATATACCGGAAATTCGGCGAGTAGAGCTAAGCTTTATTAGGGCTGAGTGGCTTCCCTCATCCCCCCCCAAAAGAGTCCCGACCCTTCAGTTAAAACCCATCCGCGGCAGCCGCTCGATCATCATTAATTCCGGTGATAACCCGCCTCTCACAACCGAATTTTTCCACGGCTCCTCGCAAAAAAATGTGCGGCCTTTCAATTATTTCTCGTTTAAACGTCGAAGAGGGGGAGGAGTCCCGCGCGTTCTCCGCTTCTTCCACCAGTGGCTGCGAGTTCTTGCGAGCCGCGACGAAATATTCGACGGCGGAAGGCCGGCGACGAAAGGCAGGAAAGTTTAACGTCCGGCAGATATTCGGCGGCGGCCACCATAATCGAGCGTCGAGCGCAACGCGCCGTATTTCGAGAGCGAGAATGAAGATACCGCCCTCTAATCTCGAGATAAACTCCGATAAGCCAATGATTTAACGCTTCTAATTAATGTGCGACGCTGATTTCGGCGGCGCGATAGTCCCCAACAATTTCGCTTTACATTATGCGCGCATTGGGGGGCCTTGGATATTGATATTCTCTCGGAAGCGAAGGAGAGGCGAAGCTTTAGCTAATGCGAAACGACGGAAATGATGGTGCGTCATTTTTAACGATGCCGACTCGTCAATGAAGAAGGTGTAATTACAGCATACAGGCCGTTGCTTTAAACTCGTGTTTTTGCTGCGGAATAAACGTTACGAATGGAGAAGTTTACAGGAACTAGAGTGCATCAATCAATCAAGCCCAGTCAAGCACGTTTAATTATAGGTAGATAACTCTGCTTTGTAATTCAAAGGCGTGTTAGAAAATGCAAAACTGATTTATTTTCACGCGAAACTCGAATATTTCTAACAAACAAAACCGTCAAACAGCTGTTTAAGCTGCTTACCGCGCGTCAAAGAAGCTTTTTTTTTTAAACAGAAAAGCTAACCCTCGCCAGAAGCCGTAGCTCAAGAACGAAGGGCCGACGCCCTCAAAGAATCGCGGTCTTTGATGTTCTAAATGCCCCGAAAAGTTCTGATTAAGTCAAGCACGCCTCCGCTTCTCCTAGGTACGAAAAGCACTCTCTCTCTCTCTCTCCGCGCGGCGTACAATCGAAAGAAAAGCCGATGCTCGCGCGCGCGACACCTCCGTATATTCGCCCGGCGGTCGAGGGAATAATTTACCTTGGTGCTCTGAGCGCCGCCGAGAGCGAGGAACGCCAGCAGGAGCTGCAGCACCGCGAGAAGTCGACCGGCCATTCTGGCACTAACTGAGGCGCTCGAGCCGCCGGCCGTCTCGCGATATTTCCCGGCTGATATCTAAGCAACCGGCCGGCAATAGAGGGAGGGGGGGGGCACAGAGGAGGACCGTAAGTCCCTCGTATCTGCCGGGCTAATCCAGGTGCGCGGCCCGCAGCCGCGCCAAGGCATAAACACGCATTCGGCAGAGGCTTTGGCACTCGGCCCCTCCTTCCCACCCCCCCGAGGACGACGTCGTTAGTTAATAATTACAGGCAAGTGCGCCTGATCGTTTGGACCTGCAATTCGCTATCGCGTTCTACCTCTCTCTCTCTCTCTCTCTGTCTTTAGCTGCAATTGGGACGGAAGGGGCTTCTTCGTTAGGGGACGCAAGCTGGTTGTTAAAGTTACGCCGTTCATTTGGCTTTATTGTAAATCGGTGTGGTTGAGAACAAAGTGGCTTTAATTAAGGGGAATCCGCTGTATTATCTCACGGGTAAGTATTGGCAAAAATAAGGACAATGCGTTCGCGGACGGTAATTTTAAATGTGAAAACTGACGACCTCACGCGAGACTAATAAACAATTGCGCGTTGAAGGAAGGAAATCAGTAGTCATTGGCGCTGTCAAGGTTCTTCCCGTCGTAAGAAGTTGAGGTATTGTAATTAATGTCTATGAATAACTTTGTGCAATACGATCTTCTTTTACAATGACCTAATTTTCAATTCCAATTTCTCATCGATAGAAAGAATAAGATGATGGAATATCAATTGTTATTATATGTTCTGAATTGATATTAACTCATTCCTTAAGCTTTTGGTTCAACATTTTACTAATTGTTCTCGAAACGTTTTTTTTTTAAAGGAAATAAAACTTTACTGACTTGAAAATTTTCAGCGCAGAAATTGTCCTTAATACGATCCTGGAAGAAAGATAATCACGCAGATAAAACTCCTTTGAGAGTTGTATGCAAATCTTTCTCGAGAAATTTTAGAATGCCCCTAACCGATTAGAGGACGTGAATACGTAGTTTGAATAAGTTATGTGAACTATGGTTTCACGAACGTCCTTTGTAGAATAACAATGTTTGACCAATGGTTGTTTTTTTTGAGGGTAAAACTTAAATATTGATAATCCAGATCATACATGTATGAATACTGTTTTTCGCGTAATTTTATTTTATGCTTAAACATTTTTGAATAATACATAATGAATGATCAACAGAAAATATTTATTAGTCCATATTCTTTTAATCCATAAAGCTTGTTCTTCAGCGAATTTCAGATTCAAGATCTCCTCTTAGATTTTTGTATCTAATGCCGGAGCAATCTCCGAACAATGGAAAGCCAGAGAAATGCATCTTTGAAGCACAATACTTGATTCTCAACGGCAGAATCTATACTCCGGTTAATACAACAGAAGCAAGTAAATACTGCAGTGTTTGAGAATGATGCCGCAATCGTTACAGTAAACCATCGGGAAGGAGGCTATCAGGATTAAAGGAGACTTTACGGGCACTTATAAAGGAAACTGTAATAGCGGAGAGTAACTTGGGAGTATCCAGTTTGGGAACAATAACACCTGTAAGAAGAATCGATTATTAAGGACCTGACCGGAGAGCTAAAAAGCTAATCTTCCATCAGGGTGTTGAGTATAATGGACTATTTAATAATGCTGTGAATCGGCTTGATATTTTTGTGGGTTAAATAAAATATAAATAATAGTATTAAGCTTTTCAAATATCTTCAAGTTTACTATTAACTATTTGTTTTTTGATAATATAATATTACCAAGTTTGATGATCCTCTATTTTAAAATATCTTTTTTTCAGACCTGCGACTTATACTTTTTATGTGCAGCTTAAAAATAAAAGAAACAAGAAATATCCGTACAAAATTCAGTGCCACTCCAGTTTCTCGTACATCGGAAATCCAGCGGGAATATTATTCCGTACCTCGATAACGAGCCAGAAAAAAAAGCAGCCCTTTCGAATCCTTTGAAACGGAGAGCGAGCGAAGGCCCGAGATGGAAGTAGTCATCCGTCGATGTCCGGAGTGTTACAACTATCTCGATTCTCTATCGCTTTTAATTAAGCCTCGGCCGCGGAAAACAAAGACTCCCGATCACCGGCTTCTTTTTTCTCTATTCCCACCCTCCTCTCTCTCCTCCTCTCCGTCGTTCTCGTCTCTCTCGTGCATTCCCATCATCGAACGCGGCGGGTGCCTCTCATCTCCTCTCTTTCCTTAATGCCTCCTCTCCTACCCTCTTGGGGGAGCAATTAAGGGCGCTGTTTGTTTGAAGAAGAAATGTATTCACGGGGGCGAGACTTTTTTGCGGTTGTTTGCCGGTGCCGGGGAAGGGTTACGACGGAGCACGATGATGAAGACGCGTCTGGAGAGAGCGAGAGAGAGAGAGAGAAAGCCCGGGGTAAAAACGGGGAGATCGGAGAGCAAGCCGCGCGAATTCGCCTCTCTCTCCCTTCGCCTCTCCGGGCGGCCTTTAATGCAACGGGTTCGCGATGAGCCTGAGAATGGCGGCTTAAAGCGACAGCGCCGCCCGTTGAATGGCAGCGAGTTTTAGTGTCGCCGCGAGTCTCGTCAACGGGCGGCTTGAACGACGAATTTTTGTTTCTCGCCTGTCCTTTATGCGCTTCCGGTATGAAGTTATGGCCCGAGCTCATTAACTCGAGGAGCCGAGAAGTTTCACTCGGTTATGCTGCGGGAAGTAATCGTTAACCTGTTTTTGTCTTATTATTCTTGGGTCTGGCGCGTTTTTGCTATGTTATTTAACTGGAAGTGAACTTATAAAATTAAGGTTTCTGCATTTTGCTTGAGGTACCTCGGTCGGGCTTTATAATTTTACGAGAGGCGTGTCTTCAAAGCAATACTTATTCTTTCTTATTTGTAAATTTTTTGTTAAGTCTGATTAAACTCGTCCTTGATCTACTTTAAGGTTGCCGATCCTTCGAAACGAGATTTTTATAGTACACGGATAAAAACTTTTATGTTTAGGGCACTTTGTATATTGTTAAATAATCCAATATTCGATGAATTCGCAATAAGTACTCAAAACGACCTTATTTATCCGCAAATTCATGTCAGCCTCTATTATTGTAAACATTTATTGCCGGATTGTAAAGTACGAGCAAATGCAAGCTCATCCTCAATTGAAATTCAATATATTTTTCCATCCATCATGAACGTCAAGGCAACTTTTCTTGTATTTTACACCGATTAACTTTTTATAAAAAAAAAAAATGTAACAGTATAATGAGGATTTTGCTATTAGTTTGTGTAACATATTCATGAGAAACGAATTATTATATGTAAGTTGATAGCATAACATTATTCTCCTAATATTAAAGTAAAAAAATAAATAAAAAAGTTTTCTAATATTAACGCCATTCTTAATTATTAAATCTGGTAGAAATAAATCTTTTATTTAAAATGTCAATTTTGTTATGCATAATACAGTAATAACACTGTTTCTGAAATTTAAATATTTAATTTTTATCATTTGAAACTGCGCATATTTATTATTTTATTAAAATTTCTTGCTCGTATTTTCGTTATCAGGGGTTGTTTTAATTCTTTTCAAGTCTTTTTGAATTTTCACCTAAAAATAAAATATAAATTAATATTTCATCGAAGTTTATTTTAAGTAATTTTCATCAGGATCATTAATAATTCTGATAATTAATATATGTATAAAGTAAAATCAGTTTTCCAGGTAAATGTATGCAGTTATGCTATGTTATGTTATGTTATTACCAGTTATGTTTGCTAGATTGAAATTTTGCGAATTTATTTAATATTTAATGTTCTACACGATAGTATATAGTGATATTTATTTAGATTTTTAAATTTATGATAAATCATTTATGAGCAAATACAATGCCTAAAAACAAACTTTTATTTTCATATTTTTCTAACATAATTGTTACACGTTAGTACTTTCGAAATCTACTTACACGAATGAAATGTAGCAAAATGGTTCCTTCGCAAGCGCCTTAAACTGCGCTCGCTTTCACGAAGCAATTAATTTTTCTCGATTTTTCTCCTCTCGAAGCGGCGGAGAAAAAATCCTCTTTTCGCGAGAGTCTCCTTCGTTTTCACACAAGAGCAGTCACGCAAAGGGAAGGGAAAGAAGCCAAACAGATATACACCAGTAAAGTAATTATAGGTATTATACCCGAAAGCGGGGAGAAAAGGGACGGCAGCCCGCCGCCGCGACGGATTCCCCATCTATATAGGGGAAATCGAATTTATTACCGTCTTCGTCCTTCGGCTTGCACGCAGAGTAATTTAATTAGTGCGTTCTAGAAAATAAAGTTTTCCGCGTCGCAAATACCCCCGGCAAAGTAAGCACAACCCGGCGCGGGTATATATACCTATATATATACTCCCGCGGCATCCTCTCGTCCTCGCGGAGCTGCAGATTTTCATTCGCCATAGTTCATTGCCGTCTCTGTCGATCCCCCGTTCGTCGAAGGCATCTAATTAAGTGAGATCTCCTCCCTCTCGGTTCTCCGCTCTCCGCCCTTATTCCGCGTGCATGCACGTATCGAAATGCAAGTTTTTGCGTCGGGCGGGCTTTGATTAAAATGCTCGGGCTCTCCGTCTCTCTCTCTCTCTCTCGCTGCGCACTCGAAGCACGCGCTCGTACTTGGGATACAGCGGAAAAGTGGCCTGCGAGTAGGAAGCTGCTCCGGGAAAGTTATCATCAGCGGCGGTAGGAATTTGATTCAATCTAAATTGAAAAAGTCATTTTTATCCTCCGTCTCTTTCTCCCTCTCTCTCTCTCTCTCCGTCCGCGATCTCTCTGTCCGCGCTCTTCTTCGAGTATTTATTTTCCCGACGCTTCCGGATGGGGGTAGGTGATGCTAATCAAATGAAATTGCTGCGCCGCGGCGCGGTACTCGAAAGAAAAATTGGCCGTCCCTCTTTCTCCTCCCTCCTAAGAATCGAGGAAAGCAATTTGCCTCTCTCTCGTCGAGAGAGAGAGAGAGAGAGAAAGAGAAATATACAAATTGTCGACGCGGGCTACGCGAATTTCCTTTAATAAGCGGCGGGGCTTCGAGTGCAGAAGCGAGCCGAGGCTTTGGGAGAGTGTTTAATTAAATGAAGTTGATACTATCGCTTTTCCGGCGGCGTGCTTAACCCCCGGCTTATCGCCGGAAAAATAAATCGCAGGTCATTAACATCGACGCGGCGTAAAGTATCGGCGGAGAGGGCCGAGGGAGCGGCCGCTGTTTAATTTATAATGGCGGCGAATTAATGCATTCATGTCCCCGGCGATTTATGACCGGATTTATGAAGAATGCAAATTTTCTGCTTACAAATGTTTTGCCGCATTTCTTTGTTGCGCGCTTTTGTTTCGTTTCATTGGCAGGGGAGCTTTTTGTTGGGCAGGCGCGCGCGTTTGCTCTTTTGTGGTTGGGAGGTTCTCTTTTTTTTTTTTGGAAAAAATATGCTTTCATTTTTTGCGAATGCAATAATATTTCCAATTAAATCGGTGGTTTTTTTTCTTTTTAAACTGGCTTTATTTACACGGCAACTAATTTAACTTTAGCGCTGTGCGCCTCGACGTTAAGGAATACTCGGCAAAGTTTTTCCCGAGCTTTGTTGATTTTCCAGTCTCGGTTACAATTTTAATCAAAACTGCGTGCAATACGAGATCGTAAACTTTTTAATCAGCATCGCACAATCCAATTCTTTTATCGACGAACCCCCTTTCTCGCTTTGTTTCCCAGGCGAACGTCTTGATTCTTAATAAATATCTCACCGTCGAGGATTCGGTGCATTGCACAGGGAGAAAGCGCGAGGTGGCCGCACGAGCCGCTGCCTCCTCGGCTCGCGCGGTGTGGCCTCGCGTCCGCTATGCGCGGAGGCGAGCGTCGAATTCCTCTCTGTGCTCCGCGAGGGAAGGGCACGAGGCGAGCCGGTATCCTTGTGACATTGGAATACCGCGCCAGCCGGGGAGAGAGACGAATATTTCTAATATTTTTGCATGACCGTGGGGGGATATTTCATTTGGAACCGGGATACGTCGAGCTTCGGAGGGGAAAAAGAGTTTTTTTTTATTCGTTGTGCGACTTTGAGCTGTGAAACTGTATTTGACAATGTTAACTAGTTTGAGTGAAAATTAGTTTGTAATAATTTTTGCGGTTAAAAATTGAGAACGTTATTATGAGGCGAGGAAATAATTTTGTTAATAAATAAAGCATCTGATTTTACGCAGCATTAAATCCCTGAAGAATCGTTGAATTTACTCAATTTACGAGCACTTAAATTAAATACATTTTATACATATTGTTATGCTAAGCCAAAGTTTGAAATCATCTTCGGGTGAGTGCAGAGAGAGAGAGAGAGAGAGAGAGAGAGAGAGAAGTTGGAAAAGCGCAAGGGAATTTCCGTGCAGCGGCAGTGCGAGGACTTTAATGCGATTTATTAAGGAAACCGGCGCAAGCTGACATCGTTCGGTGCTAAATTACTTCTAAATATGTGCCGCTACGCGTCTCGACAACCTCGTCGAATGGCTCCGACTGAACACCGCGCCGCGCGTATAAACAAGTCTTCTCCCATAATTCTCCGTTTTGACGTTATTATTAAATAACGCGGGTTTAAAATGGGCGTGCAAGTTTTGCGTATATGCAAGCTTATCTGGAATTGAAGTACGAAAAAGATTTAAAGAGGATGGAAAGTAATTCAATGTGTGCTGCACTTAATTGACTTGTTAATTAAAAACACGTGTCTCTCGAAATAATGAAATTGAAATAATATTCCCTTACTTATTATACAAGATTTAAGTGTTTTTTAAAGCTTCATTTGCAGATTACCGAAAGCGAAATTTGGAGCAAATTACATTTAAAAACAATTCTGACTTTATTCTCTTTATTTTCTCTAATTTAATTTCCGACTTTGCTGCTTGAAATAAAAACAGTTTACTTAATTTACGTGTCAGCATATTTTTATACGATACGAATCTATTAATTTACCCTTTCGCTTAAAATCCACGCGAGCGCGTTTGCGTCCGCGCGACGAAATGATTATCTAAAAACAGCAGAAATAAGAACTATACCCAAAGCAAGAGTCCGACCGTAAAAGCTTTAGTTCCACTAATTAAAACTTGGGACAATGCATCGACTCAGCGATCGGGAACCTATCTCGCAACGATCTCATTACGATTCAAGCAGTTTCCAAACTCTCTCTCTCTCGCCGATCGACCGTCGATTTCACAAAGTCCACAGAATTCCCGCGAATCATCGGCGCGGCCGCGCCGCAACGCGCCGCCGACTCCTCGAGCAAACAAGCTCGCAAAAAAAAACAGCAACGGCGGCCCGCTTAAGAAAGCCCCCCCAAGTACACTGTCCTAATCGAAATGTAATTATTCCCGGGCGAGCGGTCATTTCGGAGGATATAACCGCAAAGAGCGAGAGAGGTTTTGAGGGGGGAGCGCGGGCGGGCTACTTTTTACCTCCGTCACGCTCCGCTGACGCAGCAGCGGCGCGCATATATCGCCCCCCGTGATTCCTCGTTTTATAGCCTCGCCGGTTCTAATTTCGGGCGGGAGCAGCTCGAATTCGAGAAAAGATTTGTTACGCATAGTCGTATCGTAAATAGGTGAATCCCGGACGAGAGAGAGAGAGAGAGAGAGGGAGAGCCTCGAGAGGGGGAGCGAGGACGTTCCGCCTCATTTCCTGGACGTTGGCCTCTTCTAATTTACGAGAGCCGCTCTATTTGCGGACGATGGACTCCGATCTTATTACTAGGGACTTTTGCGAAAAGCGCTCGAGCCATTGATAATTAAGCTGAGATTTTAAGGAGCTCGGTAGGATTTTTTCGGGTGATTCTTAGGTCGGATCTTGTAGGTCAAAAGGTCAAATTTCGGTTTTTGCAAAACACCATCTCTGCACGGGGTTTTAGCAATCTGAAATTGGGAAAGCGAGAGACATAAATCTACAAAGGTCCTAATGAATCTAAGTGAAGTAATTCTTTAGGTTTACACAAAATTATTATTGTCCATCAGTCGAATCGCGTGAAATATCCGATAAATAAACCAAGAACCGAGTGGTTTTTCCCGCGAAGTATATATAATCTGCGATCTATACTTGCGGTCATTGAGAATATCTTTCTTCTCGACCCTGATCCTCTCGTGCGTAACATTCCCGCTTTTTGCCAATCGTTTATCGATTCCACGTACGGAAAAAGCCAAGTTGGTCATTCGCGATCCCGAGGCGTTTGGCCGATACGTGCAGACGTATACCGTACCAAGTTTCGAAACGTTTAATTAATATTTCACTTCTTTTTCGCCGAAGGCAAACTGGGCATTTTTTTTAAAGACGGAATTCTGCTCGTTTACTTTAAAACATGTTTTTTAATTAAAATCGTCTTTAAAATTATTGTTACCTGTGTAACAATCATATATCAAAAGTTTACTTCCACGCTCTGCTCGCAGCCCGGAATTCTTGCAATCTCAGCGGCAAAGTAAACCTTCGCATTAACAAAACAGTTAATTTGTTGCAAGCAGGCATTACAATCGTACTAAAAGGCCTGCGCGCGCGCTTTTAACCTCGCAGCGCGTCCAGCTCCCTGCATGCATGTCTCATATAATCCTCGAGGGGCTTTAAACATCGCCGAAAATCCAAGCGCCACTCTTCGCGGGCGCGCATTTATTCCGTCCGACGTTCGCCTCCGTTCAAGCGGTCGTTCCCCGCCTCGGAAACGGCGCGGCTTAAATTTCGGGACGAAAAATCACGAGTGCGCCAGAAGACTGCCTGGCGCGGTGTGCCGCGGTCGAAAGCGTACTTGCTCTTTCACCCCCTCCCGGGTTACTACTTCAGGTGTATAAGAATAGCGCGTTAATTCGCGGAGAAAGGACTCGGGGAAGGGGTTGGGCTGAATTTGGAAACTGGGAAAATCAACAGCTTAACCGCGCCCCCCTTTCTTTCCTCGACGGCTCTCCTTTTTTGTTTTAATTCCCACCCCCTCCCAGGCAGCCGCGCTATTTTCCACTGTGCCCGCGAGTTATTTCGAGTCGCGCGCTGTGAATGCTCCGGGGCTGCTCTGGAGTACGTCCCGGAAGGGCGACTACGCACACACACACACAGACGTGCACACTCGCGCGCGAATACGGCCGGTATATACATTTTTCTTCGGCGCACGAGGCGAATGTAGGTCTTGTCTTTGCTTGCGCGCGTAATTAATTATTTGTCCGCTCTCTCGCTCTCTCGGGCTCTCGGCAAAGAATGAGATAAGAGCGTTCATTCATAATGGCCGCGATACAATTTAATTAGGCGAAATTGTTTACGCTCTAATTTATGGGCGCGCGCGGCGCTTGAAGATTATTAATTTCTGGGCCGCAGCGCAGCTGCGTAAGCTTCTGCATGTGTGAGCGTGAGAGCGCAGGTTATTTATATTTTCAGATTGGCTTGTTTTTTTTTTTTTTTTTTTTTTTGTTTTTTGCGTTCCGTCGAGAGGCTCCGTAAAAAAAATCGCCGTCGCGCTTTTCTCGCGCACACACGGGATTACGGCGGGGATAACGAGAGGACGGAGGGAAAGAGAGAGAGAGAGAGAGAGGGAGAGAAAGAGAGAGCGAGAAAGAGGGAGCGCGGCGCTGATAAGTTTGTTTTGATAATTAATTTTTTTTGCGCGAGAGCGCATTTTTCATGTTTGGTTAGCTTGAAAACTGGTGGGGGGGGGGGGTAATAAGGCAGTTTGAAGAAAAGTTTTATAATCATCGCTTTTAGTTGATTAAGGGATATTATACCCATAATTTGCCTTTAAAAAAAACACCTGCAACAAAAAATGCTTACTATTAAGAGTTTTTAAAAAAATATATGTTAAAAATATAGTTTATTGTGATCAAATGGGTCCAAACTGTACTTTGTAGGCCCATTTCCAGAGATGTAGCTATCTCAAAGTTTTTGTTTTGGCGTAAACTCCAGACTGAACCGATAGATGGATTTTTATCAAACAGGGCTTAAAATCTTTGTTTTTTATATCATTTCAGACTGAAGCTGTTTTTAAGTTAAAACATTTTGGTTTAAATTTGAAATTTTTGTAATAAAATTTAGTTTCTAGTAACAAACAAATTTTTAAAAATCTTTAATCATTTATATATTGTTCTGATAACATTTATTAATAAATTATAACATTTTTAGAAATTATTTCAAAAAATCTAAAGTTAAAAATTTTCATATTATGTGGTATAACTTCTTTAATATTTTAAATTTTTCTATAAAAATTTATTTTCATACAGACTATAACATGTACAATCAAAATATGTAATAAAAAAGTTTTGAATTTTTTGAAATTTGCTTGGTATTTAACCCCCTTAAAGGTTTTATTTACTCGGTTTTGAGTGGAAGTTGGGGAATTAATGTTTGAAATTATCCATTAATGCGATTTGGTCTGAATTTATCTATAGAGTAAAATATAATGAGTATTAAATATATTAAATTACGCGTATTATTAAATACATATATTATTACTCCCAAGTTAATTTTACGAAATGTCTGACTCAACTTGACACTGATCTACTAAAAAAAGAAAGAGCGCTCTTGATCATTTGATGTAAAAATATTATTATTCGTACAGTTTGTCGTCGACCCGAATATTACAAGAATAAAAGTTATAAGCTGGCCCTGAAAAATATTTATTACATCTCAGCACGCAGTTTCATAATTCATTTTGAGCTTCGTAAGCAGGGACTGCGAGGCTACTTTATTTGGACATTTACTAAGCGATTATTCTTGCTTTCCGCCTAAAGCAAAATGGACCCGTTTGCGGGTAACGAAATATTTCCTGAAATATGCCTCGACAATACCACTATTCCTCCTCAGCTTTATCGCTTTCATTCCCAAGTCACGACGCGCTGAAATTCCAGATTTTTACGGCTCTCCGTGCAGTTTTCTACTTTTGCGGAATGCTACAGTGGTCTTAGACTTTTTTTTTTTAAAGTCTACAGTTTTAACATTTTAAAAGAGATTTTTGTTGCACGTTTTTGTAATTATAAACGAATTACATTATTTATTAAATTATAAACGGTAATGATTTCCTGTCGTTATTATACGCCGTAAAATAAACATTGATCGGATTATATAATAAATGCACATTTGTTACACAACACCTCTTTGAGCGAAAGCAAAACATTTGTCCATTTGCTATAATTATATTGCTGACTTTGAATAGTCCTATTCTTGCGCAACAACAACGATCGATGCGAGTTACGATTACGTTTATCATTCACAAAACGCGAGAAGTCAATCCAAATTTTCCAGCAGAAGACTTTGAAAATCGACGCCTTGATTTTGCAATCAATCCTCGCAACAGCGGTAATTAAACCGATAGATTTCAAAACCACCAGCCGAGTATTACGTTAAACGGCCGGCGCGAAGGAAGGATATTCCGGCTTGAAATCGGCGGAGCCTTTTTTTGCGGCCAGCCTCGCTGGTCCGTAGAGCGTTAAGGAATTTCGGATTACGGCCTCTCCGGCGCGCAATTAAAAGCCGCGCCTCTAATAAATCCTGCATTAATAAAAAGCCCCGCGCGCGCCGGGCAAAAAATAAATAACCCCTCATCGGGAATTCAATTTCCTGCCGGGGCTGAAAATTTCAGCAGCTTCCGCGCGCGAGGCAAGACGGTTGACTTATTCAGCCCCTGGAAATCGTCGGTGGCGGGGGAGGCTACACCTGGTATCGATTTTCGCGGGAGCTGTGTGTGCAGTCGCCGATTTTGAATTAGTAAAATCGATGTACAACGAGCGTGTCTGTCACTTAGCGCTTTGCGCAGCCGGGCTGCTGATTTGGCCGGGCGGATAATTCGACTCTCGGTACACGAGGCGCGCGTGTCGCGCTCGGGCGCGACTGCGAGATAAATTCGGATTTTAGCGGCGGCTCCCGCGACGATGACGGCCAAGCCCATTTTCGGATGATGCGTTGACACTTGACGCGATGACGCTGCGATCATTCGTTTTTTTTTTGGGGTGGACAGATGGTCGTGTTTTTTTTTTTTTTGTTTTTTAAATTAAATGAGAATGATGCACGAAATTAATTTTGAAGTCAGGTGCACTAGCTTTTTATCTTTTGCAAAAAAATTACTCGATTCCGATAAGTTATAATCATTTCTGGGTACAGCGATTAGCGAAGTTTTGAAGTCAAGAGTAAGATAAATCTTTCCTGCAGGATACGTAAAAATTAAATAAAGAAGTTTCTGAGCTGCAGTAGGCAATGATTAGGCAACTTTGAAAATAAATAGAATAGAATATAAGTAGAAATAATTGCATAATAGAAAAAATTATTTTAAGATAAGACACATTATATTAAAAACTTCTTATTAGATTTAAAAATTGGGAAAAATGTAACACTTGAAGTTATATAGACATAACGAGTTAAATTCATTTGCTAAACGTAGTTTCCATCTACTACTAAAGTACTAACTCACTCCGGTAAATATAGTCACAGGATTCGAATTCACAACAAACCCGATTTTAAACAACTTTTGTCTTTAAAAATTTTTTTTCGCCGCAACAAAGCTTCCTCCTCGAGGAAGCAAAAGGAATCGCCTGATAAGGACAGATGTTCAATTTCCCCTGGTTCGCCTCACATATGGGGAAAGTGGCTTTGGGGGCGGGAAGGGGGGGGTGGCCGGGGCCAGGAGTTGATTTCCAGCGCGCTGCGCTGCAGGAATATAGTCGCGGGAGCGCGAGAACGCCGTAAAAGGATATATTTTATTCAGAGGTAACTTAGTCGGGAATATACCGGTGTCGAGTTCTTCTTCAGGTCCGCGCGAGCGAATAAAAGTTTCAGCCCTAGACACTGAAAACTATTCGGTCGGAACCTTTTCCTCCTCTGGCCCCTTTTGTTTCTGCGTTTTTTCTCTCTCTCTCTCTCTCTCTCTCTCTCTCTATCTCTATCCTCCGGCCCCCAAAGCCGTCTTTATATTTCTCCTATTTTTTTCCCCACTTTATGTGTCTTTTGGGTGGATGGAGGAAACTTAAAGGCCGGCAAGTTTCAACTGCTCCGCTGTCTTATTGAATTTTAGAAAGGGATTTGCAATTCCGAGAGTTTCCAGAAGGGTACGGATTGAGTGAAAAATTCAAGCCCGCGATGTGCTTTTGATTAATTGCTGATTGGAAATGAAGTATTAGTCGGCATTAATTCAGCACTTTGGAATGAAACACTTTTTTTGTTGTTCCAGCCAAAGGCTTCAAAATCAAATATGTAATTTGAATGATTGAATACACAGCTTCGTAATTTAATATATTAATGAATTATTAATTGAATATGATGGTAACCGTATAACGGCATATTAGTATAGTACAGTTTCATCGTCGGCTTTATAGCTCAACCTATATAAAATAAATGGAAATAATGCCGCTCGCGCTTGTCAAATCGCCTTATAACCGCATTAACAATTCAAAACTAAATAAGCAAATAATCGTGCCTGTAATGAAAAGTGGCATCGATTGTTCGACCGTCATAGAAATTTTCTTTGCGCGATTCGCGATAATCCAATTAATTTACGGTCGGCGCAGGTAAGCGTTCATCACGGTGCATTATCGTATCTCATCGGAGGCCGCGCGGCGTTCCGGAAAAATTCGCGAGATAAAAGAGGGTGAAATTACGATGGTCAAGACTTACTCCGGGGGGATGGGATTACGTTAAAATATTTACCTGGAACATTTTTTCAGCGGTATTAACGAAATTTTATTAATGCCTTCGCTGGATCGATGTTTTTATGTCATATTTTAGTTGCTTTCTTTGTAAGCTCGTGCTGGTACGATGAAACAACAATTTTAATGTGTGGTTTTACCTTTAAAATATTCTTTCATGCAAAACTATAGGAAAATTTTTAATTAAATGCTACAAACGTGAATTTTTCGCGTTATGTAAACTTATGTATAATGAATAAGGGATGAGAATTTCTTTCATTAAATTTGGATGGTAAACAAAATAAAGTTAAATATTTGTTATTAGTCGCTCGAGATTTAATAGTTACTTTGCAAAACTCAAAGACTCACTACGTTGATTGCGAAATCACACAAAAGAGCAAATTTAAATTCATTTAAAAAAATGTTCGTTTCGCATTCAAATTGCAAATCAGAAAGTCGAAATTTATGTGCCGCGCGACAAACTTGCACATATTTTTGAAAGTATAAGTCAGAATTACAACAAACAAATGAAATTTCCACTCAAGCGTAAAAGTGGATTCGACCATTTTTCCCCGCAACAAGCGGAGTACTCCGTCCCCGCCGAAAATACTCGGCCCCCCGCATTATCGGCCTAAGGTTTTAACAATTTGCTCCGCAGCGTAACACGCGCATCTCCGTGTCGTCGGATCCGATCTTTTACGCAGCGGTACGCGCGCGGCTCCGCTATCGCGTTGCCTGCACGGAGTTACGAGCGCGTAAAAAGGGTCCGGTCGAGCGAGATTTCAGAAAGGGATGTACGGCGCGCATAAAGACGGACGGGGGGGAGGAGGAGGCGAGAGATGAAAGAAATATGAAGCTCCCGCAAGTAAGAAAGAAAGCGTTGATTCGTCCTTCTTTTTTTCATCTCGCTCTCGCTCTTTCTCTCCTCCCGCTCTCTGAAAGAAGCTCTCCAAGTTCTCGAGAGAGAGAGAGAGAGAGGCGGAGGGAACACGCTCGTCTATAAAAGAGGGCTGTGCACTCGACGCCCACGACTAGGAATGGCCTTTCCTTTCGGGATATACGTATTGATACGTCGCGCGAAGGATAGAGATATGAAAGCGGAGATGAGGAGCTGGGAGAGATTTTCGAGTTTGCTTCGAGCAGCTTATTTGGCTGTAAAGCTTAGCCGGAGTGTTTTTCTCGGATGCCTTGGCTGTTATACGGCTTTTCGACTGCTTTTGATTTCTGTAAGATTTTTTTATGTTGTTTGATAAGTAGTGCAAATGATTTTTCGTTTTCAAAAAATAATCGTTAATAAGTATGATGAGATATATTTTGATAATATATACTACATCACACATCGTTTTGTGGACAATATAATCACTATAGTTTATCTTAGAGGAGTACAGAAGATTTCTTAAGTAAATATCAACAGAAGAAATAACGCTAAACACTTTTTAATAAAAAAATAAGGGATGCCAATTATTCTCATTCAGATAAATTTGGCACTACATATTTCTATTTGATGTCTATAAGTCAGAGCATTCAGCGTGTTTTAGTAAATGTAACTTTACTGTAGCGCCTGAGTCAGTCGGCTGAGTCCACGATTACAAATCCATCCCTCTACCGGCCGAGCCGCAGTTGATCTCTAGAGGATCATTCGGGGGCTATAAACTGGTCAGTTTGATAGTCGACGTAAATGTATAGTTTTCAGATTCGAAAAAACGACGAAACCTCGACGGAATTGAATTTTTAGTCTTTAAAAAAAAAGGAATATTTTTAAGCGAAGTGAGAATGATAAACTAGACGCTGCTTTTCATCTCTCAAGTGTTTGGATATGTCCGTGACCCTTATTTGCCTACTCGACATTTTTACAAAACAAATTTACATAAATCGCGCGTACACATTTTCCCGGCCCGAAGAAAAAACCCGGAGTTTTTGCGGCAGAGAAACAGTCCAAAGAGAGAGAGAGAGAGGGAGAGAAAAGAGGAATATAAACCGCGAAAAGAAAAGAGAGAAAGAGACGGAGGAGAGAGAGAGAGAGAGAAAAAAAATAAAAATTATAAACGGGAGAAAAAGTACATTGGGAGGGAGCATATAGCGACAGACGGCGTGTACAGATACCCGACCAGCCAGTATTTTTCTTAGCGGGCGACCGCAGATTTTCATAGCGGACCATCAACCGGCGCCCGACTACGACAATGCCGCCGCCGCCGCCGCCGACGACCCTTTGCCATTAAACCGAGGCCGACGGGGAGAAAAAAAAAGGAGAAGGAAAAAGAGAGATGTCGCCGACGGAGGCTCGAAGCCGAGGGTTGACAGTCGGTGGTTTAAATGCGCGGCAGGAAGAGACGGGAACAAAAGTAGACGGTGGATAAAAATGAGGGGGGGCGGGGAGGAAAAACCGAGGGAACGGAGCGAGCAGGTTATATATATATATATAGTATATATGCATAAGCGACTTCACATACCTTGAGAAAAATCTTGGAGATCTTTCTGTCTCGAGCTGTGTCTTTGCTTGCGGGATGAGCGCGATTATATCATCCGCGCAGACTCGACGGACGAAAGAAAGGAGCTTAGCTCGAAATTATTCATTTCGTTCCTCTTTTTTCTCTCTCTCTCTCCTCCTTCATCTATCTCGCGCGCGGACTATCTTTGATTTCTCAGCTGTTTCCTGCATGCTAGCAAGGAGCTCGAGCGGCTTTTGCTTTATTTGCCAAGCAAATTGGAGCTGCGCTCCCGTTTTCGAATGAATTTGCGCGAACTGTTTTGATTGCTCGTAATTGGCGCGGGTAATTTACCGCTTTCGGGGAGAGGAGCTCGGTTCGCGGTAAATGTTTGCATTTAGTTTTATTTAGGAGGGTATTAAATTTATATTTTATTTTTCACTCTATATATAGTGGTGAATTTCTATCATATTCTTGGGAGTGTTTTCTTTCTTCAATTTTATTTGAATACCTCTAAAAGTTTGATCGAAATCGATCGGCTGAAAGTGTGATACTTCCTTCGTAATAGAGTTGATTCTGTGAACCTTTTGCGAATATAAAAGATAAAATGTTTTATATAAAATATCATATTGAAAGATTTTTTGCGTAAAATAAATCTAAATTTAGATATATGTAAAGCTAAATTAAAGTTTTTCATTTATTTTATTTTCAGTCATAAAAATTACATTTTAATTTCAGATTTTAAATTTTACTGCAGCTAATATTAATTAAGCTTCACGAAAATGGCTTTTCGTGTTTAAACTTGAATATTTTCAACGTCAACGAATTAAAATGTAGAAAATGAAGTTCATCTTGATTTGTTTTTGGCACAGGATTTACCTTTGTTGAATCTTATATAGCAATATCAATCTGAATGCAATAACAATACTAATAAATATTATTGAACTGTATTTGATTCATCTCGGATGTATGCAATTTTGTTAGTCCCTTTTCCATTATCTTTAATTTGCACGCGTTCATTTAATTTTCAAGCTAATTACGCTAAAGTAACATACGCGTACAGCAGCAAAGAATGAAAATGAAAAGCAGACTCAAAGAGCTTTTGCACTCGCTTACTGCGTCTTTCTAAACGGTATTTTCCCATTTTAATCTTTGACAAGCGGTGCACGCAATGGAAATTGCTTTTAACTATTGACGTCTCGTCTCGGAGAAAACAGAGAGCGAAAGAGAGAGAGAGAGAGAGAGAGAGAGAGAGAGAAAGAGAGAGAGAGAGAGAGACGAGTCCCGCGGCGGCGAGATTTTCCAGCGCCTCCGAGAGTTCCCATTTCCGATCAGGATCACGAGTATTCCACGATTGAAAGTCTCCCGCGTAGCAATTTTCTTGCTTGATTTACGCGAAGCCGCGCTGTCTCGTTACTCTAGTATATATCCAGAGAGAGAGAGAGAGAGAGAGAGAGGGAGAGAGAAAGAGAGAGAAGGGGCGACTTACGGCGAAATTGATCTTCCGTACTTCTGCAAGCTCCTCTCGGAGTTATCGCTTTTCGTCCTCACCTTTTATTATGAGGGGGGGAAGAATTGAATGCACGCCTGCGAATATCGAGGATGTTTTGAATAGTGCGTGAGTCGTAAAAAGTAGTACTTTATGGAGGGGACGGAGAGGCCCCCTTTCACGGCGCTGAAATTTCGATTAGGGATTTCGACGCCTGCGGAATTTGTCTCTTTGGCTGGCCTTTATTCCCCGAAGTATGTCAATTGCCGGCGTAAAAGAAACGGGGCTCGTCGGCATAACCGAATTTTTCACTCGTGATTTATGTACCTTTGCTAACGTCAAATAATTAATTGTGAAACTACGCTTCTAACGATCGTTCATTCGCTTTTATTCGAAGCGGATAAATACCGCTGTTCGATGATCTATCGTTCGCGAAGTTAACGAGCTACGAGGAATATATTCTTCAATTTTGAGTATTAAATTAAAACTTGGAGCTTGCTGAGCGTAAAAAGCGCGGAGAGTCTTTGACGCTTGTAAATAAATGCAGGCGCAGATGGTACTGACCTCGTACAATAGTAAAACCGTCCCGGCAGGGCTTTACGAGCTACTCTTTGCGAGGAGTAACGAATGAAATATTGTAAAGCAGGAAAAAGGAGTAACTGGTCGAAACGTAAATGTTAATTTGCACGTCGACTAGTGCCCGGGAGATTTAAATAAAACGTTTCCCGTAGGTGAGATTATGAGAAATGCAGCCGAAACGCTAATTTAGGAAAAACAAACGAATGTCCAAACGAGATTACCTAAATTAAAAATAATTTGGGTTATTTGGCGCCTACGATGTAATTGTTGACAAAATGTACAAGCAAATACATGAAACGTGTAGAAAATAAATTTTCAAAGAGAGAGTCTCAATCGATCGGATCACGGATCTTGGTGAAATTTCAGGTCATTTCTTATTATTAAATTGAACTTATACTTCAAAAATCGTATACATTTGTGTAAATTTTCTTAAAAAGTTCAGAAATATACTCCGGATCAAATGAAAGAAAGATAGACTATTAAAAAATAAATTTTGCTCCTTTTAATCTTACGCAGAGTGATCGAATTTATTTTTATTAAACTTTTTGACGCGCGTAACGAAACTTTTAAATTTTTTGATCGTTAAAAAAATTACACACTTTCAAAAAATCTGATTCGGTGGCAAAAACTAAAAAAAAAAAAAAAAGTACATCGACAGAACGTTGAAAAAAAAAGCCAAGATTATTTTACTTGCTGATGGGATTACTTTTTACTCTCGTATTGGATTAAAATACGTAAACCAAATTAGGTTGGAGTTAATCTTTTTAGACTGTTTTTCTGGCGCGATGTTTTCGACACTCTCCCGGAAAGTGCGCCCGCCAGGACGTTACTTTTAATTAACGTCGAAGCCTTCGGAGCGCGCATTCAAGAATCGGGTTATCGAAACTTAATTGCTTTTTTCACGCTGCGCAAGAAGCATTACCGCCGAGCCAAAATGCCAACTTTGGATACACAAAACCTAATATCCGCTTCCAGTTTAGCTGGAAATTAAGATTTTCGTTGATTCCTCGGATTTGCGTTCTTTCGGTGCTTTAAAAGAGATTTTTACTTTTGAATTTCATCTGGGAATATTCTGAAATAGATTAAAATTTATTGGATCCAATGAAATTTGCAAGTTTACTTTGTGAGGTACGTTCTAACGCAAGATCATCAAGTTTGATGAGTCGCTGAATAATTAAAGATTCGGAATCCCTTGCTTAGTCATGTTGGCTTTTCTACATTAAACTGGCAAACTTGGGAACTTGAGAGTCTGTCACAAACAAGATTTCGAAAAGGCGATTATGCTAGTGGGTGAGAAACACAACACATCGATCAAGTGCACTCTAACTTTAAGATTTCTCCCTGATCTCAGGATAATTTCTTCAAGTACTTTGAAGGTTCAGCTATAAAATTGGGTTATTGGGATAGTATTGAATATTTTACGAGCGATTTCATTTTTTACCGAATTTTCTATTACGAATTTTCAATTTCAAAACATTTTAACAAATAGAAACGAATGTGTGTTTGCGGCGTTGAACAAACTAATGCGAGACTCACATTGTCTTAAAAAAATTTTTTCCTCCGCAGCAACTGAACCAAATAAAAGAGATCCGCAGAATCTTCTCGAGCATTTTATGCACATTATGAGCGAGCGAAACTAAACAAATGGCGCACACGACCAAACGTTTCAACGGGTGATTAAAAGTTCGCCGCAGACACACGAACGCGACGCGGCCGCGATTCGCGAAATTTTGCTTGCCGCTGGTTATACAGTTTTACGTCGCCGGTATGCAGATCACAAAAATGTTTTGGCGAGCTGGAAAGCGCAGATAGGAAAGTGGGCTCTCAAGTTTATTTCCGCCTCTAACGTGAGTTTTCTGCATTTTTTTTTGTCGCTTTGTTTGCCGTTTGTGAGCCGCATCCAGAAAGGCAAGCGACACTCGACAGCAGTCAACGAGATTTTTTATAATATATTCGCATACTTTCTTTATTCACATTTTTATGATTTGGAATTATTGATTGGTTTATTTATGTTGTAATAATATTTTGAAAACTACCGTATAATATAATAGAATTCATGTAAGTTAAAAGAGGTGTTTTAATAGGTTTTATTTTTGTGCCTTTACCTGAAACTTGATGATTTCAGCTAATGATGATAATACGACAGTCCTCTGCGTTTATCCAGGTAACTGTTTCGTTGCGATTGATCTCAAAGTAATTGATTATTAGCACAATTACAGTAATTGATTAGAACAGTTCAAAGTACCGAAACTCAAATCGTTAGTTTCATTATGCGCCCTGTTTATTTACGTTCGTGTGTCTATACTCAACCTAATTGATAACCTTGTTTTACTCAACGAAACAATGGTGTATGCTTGAATTAAAATTACGTTGTCCATTTTTACTTTCCGAAAAGTATCCAATGTTATTGTCGTTCAATATTATTGCCGTTAATAGAAATATATTATGCGCATAAGAAATCAATAATTTTTCTCTTTTCTCTTTTCGAATTTACATCAATTTACTTTAAGAGAAATGTGAGATAATATTTTGATACGCTTATTATTGAAGACTGTTATTACGAAGGTGTTTTAACTGTGCAGATAATATTCTTCAGAAGAATATTTTACATTTATTATAAAAGAGCGATGATGCTCAATGAAAGCCCATGAATCACAAAGACAAATTGAATTTAATACCTCAAAAGCCGGGAGAAATTATTCTACGAGGGTGCTTTGGAGCATATTAGCAGGATTTCCTTAATTATCGGCACTTAATCAATATGCTAATTATTTCATTTATAACGCAATTCTGTCTGTTTAGGTAGATCAAACGCCGAATTCATCAGAATTGATGACGGCGCGAGCACCGTCCCATATATTCGCGCAAATATTTCTAGTCTATTGTCACCAAATTTCCCAGACGATCGGGATAACGCAAATACTTGCTTCGTTTTTTACGCAGCACAGACAAAGTGAAAAACCGTTGCCCAACAAACAGTGCGTTTATATTGGCAAGTGATGCAAAGCAAGTTTGGTCAGCCCTTTGGGCTCGCAAACGCAGTGCCCACAAAATCAGCTAATTCTTATTTGAGTATAAAAAAAACAGGCTCGCAAACCGTTTTATAATCAGACTTTTACCCGTAACAGGCGGTCGCAAGTTGTAAAGAAAAAGAGAGCTTCTCCCCCCCTCCCCAGAAAGGGGCCGCCCGACACGCTTAGAGCCCGAGCAAAAGTTGCTCATTATGCAGGAAGGAGACGGGCGCAAGTCTCCATCCAGCGGCTGGAGCGAAATTCAATCCAGACTAGATTACTCGCGCTCGGAGAGAGAACAGCGCCACGTCCCCCCGCAGTTATTAGCGCGGGCTAATTTCAGACGTCCTTCTGCGTTTGCGCGCCCTCTTCGAGAATCCCCCCACCTCCCTCCCCCCCTCTCTCTCTCTCTCCCTCGCCAATTCGGAATGTTGGATGTTGGACATCCTCTCCCGAGGTCTCCATTAGCATACATCCGTATAACAGCGTTGTTCACCCCTGACTTCCAGCGGCGCGCGCTCGCCCGCCACCCCGAGGGGCTTGAATTAACTCGCGGCACTGTCTGACTCTACATCCGGCCCGCTCTTCGCACCCGCCGCCGCCGCCGCCGCCGCCGCCGCAGCCTTATTCGGGGGAGCGCGCGGAGCGGCGTAGGATGATCCCGAGCCTTCGGGGAAGGCTCTCGCGTGTAAGTGCAGTGTGCGCCTGCGGGCTACCGAAGGCTCTTCCGCTAAATCATACGAGAGCTAACCAGCGCGAATCACGGACATTTGCCGACAATCTCTCTCGAGCGCCTTTCCGAGGCTGAGCTTCTTCGGATTTCGGCCCTCGAGCTATAGTTTTGGGGTTGTTCGTTTTTTTTTCGAATTTTCGGCGTTTTAACTCGATTAAGTTTGCCGTTGTACCCGTTGACGGTATATCAAGGTACTTCGATTAATTATCAGGGGGATTTCCGAGGGTCGCCGCGGAGAGAATATCAAATATGATTTAACGACGATCCGCCGCTGATTGTATATATATCTGCGAACAATTCAGCGCAAACATATTTGGCGGGACGCTATCCCAAGGAAGCGTCCGCATTATTTGTCGCCGAGCAGAAACGGGAGTCGCGCGCTGCATTATTGTAGTACAATGCCGGTAATCTAACTGAAACTATTTTCATTAGACCGTCGCTTGGAAATTTATCTTTGCGCTCCTGAAATGTTATTTAATTGTCAACAGATACTCAACTTTAAATGAGGGGGGGACCTCCGTATGAACTACTTTTCGCATTGAGATCGCGCATTGTTTCTCGGGGGGGTTAATCCGAGTGCGAAGCGTTACAAGTTATCTCGAGAATTATATAGAAAAGGAGAAAATGCGATATTAAAATTAATGATGTTTATTATTGCTTGCTTTGGAAAATAAGAAAATAAGGTACGAGCTGAAGCTCGGCGGGCGTAAATAACCAATTTCAGAAGTTTTCAGTTTAATCATCATTACACGAAGAATCAGTTTAACCGAAAGCAGGCAAAGTTTATTCACCTTCACTCCAACGGGGAGGGAAAATGCAGTTTACCCGCATAAATGATCAAAATTGATTAAAAACTTCTTCTTTTTTTTGCGCGCATTAGAACCCAAATTTTTCGTGCGATTTCGTAATTTGCGGCCCCAATTCGTGCACTCGCGAAACCGGCGTCTGCTTTTAAAAAGTTCAACTTCCCTTAAACGCGCTTCCCATTAAGATTCAAATAAAATTATATCTCGCAGCGGGAATTTCGCTTCAGCCGAGCGGGGAATTACGTCATCATTAAGGCATTTCAATATAAGTTTACAACTAATAAAATCCTAAACTTGACACAGATCCGCCTCGGAGATCCAGCCAGAATTTAATGAGCTGGCTTCTCCTGAATTCTGTTTAACAATTTCGCCCGTTAAAAAAAAAAACGCGGTAGACCATCAAAGAGGAGAAGCCTCTTCCTCTTTCTCTCCGCGGCTCGAGGAGCACTCCACACTCTCTGCTCTGTGCCTCTCCCCCCCTCCTCCTCCTATCTTCTTCTTCGAAAATGGAATCTTAATTAAAATCCAGTCGTAATTTATGGTAATCGCGAAAGTGGGAAAAAGACCGGCCTCTCGCGTCCAGGCCGACTTTGAAATCGCGAAAAAAAGGGAGGAGAGAGAAGAGGCCTCCGAGGCAATGTTCGCGGCTCGCACTTTTACCCCCGGCGAGATTCCGGCTTCATATTGCTGAATTCTGCTCCCGGGCCGGGCAGCTCTTTTAGCGAGATTTTTCTCTCTCTCACTCCGCGCTCGATATTGCAGTCCCTGTTTTTGCTACTGACGGCTCAAGCTCGTTGCGGTTACTTGAGCAGCGGGAAATTATAGTGCCGGGGCATAAAATGTGCATGCATTAAGCACCCCCCCTCCGCGGACGAAATAGTTCGTCGCGCCTTTCCCAAAGCTCGGGGAATACCTTCGCCGCGCGCTGGAATTCTTTTGTACGAAGCTGCTGCTGCTGCTGCTGCCGCCGCGGCGCGGCGATGAATTCGAGAGTTCGCTTTGTTGCTGCTTTATGTTAATGAATGGTAATGCCATTCGCGGCGATACCCTTTTTTATTATGCCCTCGTCGGGCGCGAAATTTTATCGCTTAGAAAGCCGTGAAAATTCATTGAGCTTGTACTTTTAAATCATTTTTCTTTATTTCGGCGATGAATTGCGGATTCCATTAGATTTGACGGTGTACTTCATTGACGGGAAGCGGAAAAATTCTCGAGATCCCGATGGCGTAGAATTTAAATTCATATATGAATTCCCTTTCTTATGACGCGTCTTTTTGGTCAAGAATAAGGAAAAATTAAAGTTTATAATGAAATGAATAGTAATTTTATATCATCACAGTTTTTTTTGCGAAAAGAATTTTGAGCAAAATCCATAATTTTTTCAAAAGCAGTCTCTTCGCATATTTTGCAAAAAAACTGATTATACATTTTATAAAACAGAAGTTATTAACATTATACTTTTTTATTACCCAGTCTTGCAAAAGGACACGTTTAATACGCGTCCCGAAAGTAAGCTGAACTTTTGACAAAATTAATCCCCCGTCGCAACCAAAACGAAACTACCGCGCAAGAAGTGGCGCGCGCGCGCGCGACACAATTTACCCGACGCTCACCCACTTAATTATCAGATATAATTGCTCCAAGGAAAAACTTACTAAAAATACAAAAAAATGAAAGGCGCACGTTAGCCCCGGCGAGAGAGTGAGTTACTAACGAGATCTCGTCAGCGGGCGCAAGTCGCCGGTCCTCGAAAAAAGGCGAGCCATAATTTTCTAAGATACATCGAGTCTCCGTATACCCTCGTTTCCCGTGGCCCGGAAGAAAAAGATGCTCGGGCAAAAAAGCCGACCACCTCCTCTTGTACAAAGAACTCATAAACTCGAGCGAGCACAAAAGTGGTCTCTGTGTGTATGTGTGTGTGTGTGTGTTTATTTCCCGCGTGTAAGCGCGCGCGAAGGTGGGCCGTGAAAAAGTATTAATAAAAGAAGTCGCCGCGTCTAAGATATTATTACGACGACGAGCGCCTTGATATTCTCGGATGGCTGCGTCGAATTGTAGAGCGCTAATCCGCGCCGTATTTGAGATTACAAACAATTAAACGCCGATGCTTCGTCCGACAAGGAGAGTTTCAAACGGATTACGTCCCGCTTGGATATATTAAATTGAACCTAGCAAATATACGGTCGATTCTCCCCCGTTGTAATTTCTTTTAATACGCATATCAGCCAAGTGCTCTCTCGCACCTGAATATTCCTCTCGCGAATATAGGCAAAGGAATATACGCGCGTAAGGCGGAAGGGAAAAGAATAAGGTCAAGCGACGTGGCTCGCAGTGCCTCGACGTCGCTCCTCTCCGTCATCTCTTGCGAGCCGAGCGAATAAAGCCCGAAGCTCGCGGAAAGCCTTTGGCAATGAAATTGCAAATCCGAGAGGACATTACGTGGCGCGCCTCTTGGCAACTTGTGATTTTGCGCCTCGGCTGCCTCGTATACTCATCTATATAAGCATTTACCTACTTCGAGAGAGAGAGAGAGAGAGAGGAGGATAGACGCCGCTGCTCCTACGGCAGCTCGTCTCCCGCGGAGGAAGCCGGAATTAACTATTCCGCCGTACGCCCCGGCCTTTAAGGAGACGCGCGGATTAACTGGCCTGTATATAAGGCAGGACGCGCGAAAATTGATGCCCGCACGGCCCCTTCGTTTCCGCTCTGGCCGCCGGATTAGGAGTCCGAGTTCGTCGCGCTGATAAATTGCGCTTTATCAATTATTTTCGGCGTGGATTGGGAGCAGTCTATTTTTTTGTTTGATGTACCGCGTGGCTTTTTTGCGGCGGGTGTAGGGGGATTTTCGTCGGGGAGTTTTGGGAGTAGGTTTTAATCGAAAAATTTATTGGGGTCCGAGTAAGCGGATATAATGTATTTTGGATGATCTAGGCTTCGATAATTCAAATAATTTAAGCAATTTTCCGCGGTTCAATCTTGTATTTGTTAGAAAAGGATAACTTATGCAATATAAATAATGAATGATAAAAATGTAATAATAATGATATAATTATTATAAACAAAGGTAATAAATAAGTCCCATACTATAAATCTGTAATAGGGCAGTAATTTTTATCAACTACATAGTAACTTTAACTGCACTCAGCCTCTCAGTGCTATTACCACATTTTGTTATTTTTTGCCGATGAAGCAAGACTAAAGGCGACGTATAGCTCTGCCTTAAAGTTTAGACGTTGCCAAACTGATTCTTCAGCAGCTGTCCGTTTTGTAACGACCACTTTTCCTGTCCACCGAGCCATTATCCTATCCACTCGAGGATGGCTAAAGTGATTGCTTCGCAATCTTGCGTTTTAAAAACAGCTTTCGATATATTGTTTCAAATGTGGAAAATTTATAAATATAAGGATGATATTAAAACAATTGCTCTCTGCCATAATTTTGTAAGCTCATTTTTATCGCTTCAAAATAGAGGGAAGAAAATGGGCGCATTTACTGCTCGAAATTCGGTTCCATTTATATCCGTGATACTTGGGATAGTGGAACCCAGTTTCATGCTCGCAGCTATCAGTTGCGAATTGACGGTTTACGTAGCATCCGTATCAGCTTACATATATAGAACCTTCAAGATCATCTCGAAGTAACTCCATTTTACAAAGTTTGTCGATATTGGAGAAATTTATTGGGGGCCAGATTCTTATTGGATTCCCGGAACGGTAAAATAATTTTTCCAGCCCAATTAGGCAGCTTCTTCCTCTCATTCGGGATGTTTTAGACTGCGATGAGTTTCGTTCAGAAGCGCGCAACTACTTTTTTTTTTTAATAATTCAATGATTCGGAAATGCAATTTAGTCCTTAGTACTTGAATTGGGCACAATCACTGTTTCTCCCCGAGTTCCGCGACTTTTCCGGTTGTTCCGAAAGAATGGCTGCAGTGAAACACCTAATTTAGCGGAAGGCCGTGTCGACAACTTTTTCTTTTCTTAAGCATTATCACCAGAAAACGATCCAATCTCTATAGTTTTCTCCTTTTCTCACTTTCCCCAGCAGCCATTCCCCACTTGGCACTTATCCTCTTTTTCTCCTCTTTGCCTTGATCTTTCTCCTCTTCCGTGTCCGCAATGCCTCTCCATCCTTTTCTTCCTCTGCCTTAATTTTTTCACTTAATTTCTATTGCTGTCAGGCTCTCTCTCTCTCTCCCTCCTTTTTATTTGGATTTCCCAAAGTTTTACTCTTTATCTATTCGCTAACGTTTTTAGAGTGTAATTTTCACTCTTACGCAGAGAAACTCTGGCAAACTTTATCTTGCATACTAGAACGGATAGCTCACTTTAAAGTTTTAAGTAACTTGAGTTTTGAGGTTGCACTACCAAACAGGATGAGAAATCTTGCTGCTAGTACTCTTCTGTATTTCCTTGTATTTTAGATTAGCTGTATAAAAAGCTACTTCCTTGATACAAAACCCTTTAATTTCTTATACGTTTAACATTTAAAGCTAGAATGCTGAATAATTAAGTGAAGTCTCGGGCGAGTTCGTTCTCTTTGCTTAAGAGCCAAAAGTCTTTTGTTATTTTCGAAAAATAAATAATGTATAACTTGCGGTTGTCCGGAAACTAAAAAAATAGAAATATATACTTTTTTGGGCAGAAACTTATGTAACATAATTGTACGCGAAATTTAATGAAAAATTTTTCTTCCGTTTTTGAATGGGTTGCTTGTTAAAGTTTAGAATTTTCAAGTGCAATTTAATGAGAGTATGCAAATGCATATGCTTATGCAAAATGAGGTACTTCTTTTAATAGGTATATAGTTAAATTAATGTAATAAAATTTCGTTTAATTTAATAACAAATTTAACAGCAACGGCAAAAATTATTCAGAAATGCAGGTTTTTGTTTAAATGAAAATTTTATTTTTATTCATACACAGCCGTCGATTCTAACGAAAACATTTTTAGACGCAAATTACTTTTTTCATTTATTTTTACGCATTTTAAAAAAATATGCATACGCACGCAAATACATTTTATCCGATGTCGAGAGATAAAAAATAAAAAAACACATTTTCCACGAAAAATCTCTCGCTTTTTCGATCCATTTTTACAGATTGTCAAAACATTTCGAGCACAGAAGTGTAAGCTTTTTCAGCACCTGATCAGGTCGAATCCACCCCCAGAAGCCCGAAACTTTGTCGCAGCTCCTTCCCAGCTCCTCGGCTGCCGCTGGCCGGTCCATTTTTTCTCAGGGGGGGCGGCCGACTCTCTCCCCGGTCATTTCTCACTTCTTCTTCTCCTCTCCCCGACATTTCGGCGTACGTGGACGTGCTCCTTGCCCGAGCTCCTTTATCCGCAGCCTCCGGGAAATAGCCGTGGCGGCGCGACCCGCCTGCGAAAGTACCGCCGCCGCCGCGCGAGCAAGCTCTCTCTCCCTTTGACCCCGTCGGTTCTTTGAACTCGGCCGCCGCCGCCGCCGCCGCCGCACGCATGTCGAGGTGTGGGGGCGACGTGAAAGGACTGGAAATCGGCCGGAGATGAGCTTTTCGCTCGCAAATTCCAACAATCAGGCGGCCATTGTTAGTCGCGGCGTAATCGTCGCCGATTGCATAATCTTTCGACTTCGACTTTATGCTCTCTCGCAGCTCTTTTGCCCAGGCCGGGCCGCCCATTCGCATTCCCGGAGGCTCTCGGGGGCCTCTTCTCTCTCGCTTGACGAAGATTCGCGGCTGAATTTCGGCCGAATTTTCGGCGACTAACGGAAGGAGCTTTGGGCTTTGAGCGCGCCGCGGAGAAGTTGGAGAGAACGGTTTTTCGGCAAATCCCTTTAATCAATTGGAAGTAAGAATTGAGTTATTTTAAAGTCTATTATAGAGAACTTGATCTATGGCAATGAAAAGATTCTATTGCGCAAACAGCCTCTGATTTAATACATATATATGTATTGGATTCATACGTTTTACATATTGAAATGTACTGTTTTTCCCCTGGCATATTTTTATTCATTGTTTGAATGTTATTATAAAACATATTTCAATACAAAAACAAGTTTTGAATGCTATATTGTTTGCTTTATCGACGTTTGCAGTACTGCGAAATAAAAGATTTAAAAGTAGAACGTATACTAATTAAATGAAATTTATAAAGTAAATGTTAGAGGTTAGATTTACATTTATAAGTTGGCAAATGTGCGAATGTAACTTATAGAGGTCGTTGTCGTATGTATTAATGTTATTATCCGTTGCAATTAAGAACTTTAATTACTAATTTTTTTAAAAATATTCTCCTCAACTGTACAAATTGGATTGCGTGAAATATTCATGGCTATTTTTATTATAATTATTAATCAATAAATATTTTGTAAGCTATCTATTTATTATAAAGATCTTTTTATTATAAAGATGGGTTAAAAGTCAATTCACAACCAAAAGAAGCCGAGCGCGTGTCAAACAGTAAACCGTCCACTCTCGTATTTATGAGCATTCATCAGCCATTCCCCGAGCGCGAAAACGAGAATACTCAATAAGAGTACAAGAATTGAAGTCGATGCGCAAAAGTTCGCCGTCTCCCTCGCTCGCGCGGCGTTTCCAAACAGAAATTCGAGCCTGCGCGCACCTCGGCGGCACACGGCTCGTACAGCCAGGCCGCGCCGGTTAGAGAGGAAATTTAAATTACAAATCCGCAAAGAACGAGCAACGGGCGACCCCGAGTCGGTTAACGAGTCGGAGCGCGGAGCCGGGAAAAAAGCGGCCGCGCTCTCCGCAACTTCCTCCGAAGAAAGTTCATTTGCACTGCGCGACGCCGCCACGCGCGAATCACAAATGGCAGTGTTTATTGCGCTCCGCGCCTCGGCGCCGGTTATACACCGGGGACTCGTTACTAATATACCCCCCCATCACCTTTGCATCGCCGCGCGCATAAATGATGGAGGCGCACGGCACAGCCTCGTGAGCAGCGGCGGCGGCGGCCTTGCTCCCGCGGTATTATATGCCCGGTGACCTAAACGATTTTAATATTTAAAATCCAATGGCGAGCCGGGATGAAGAGTCGCTTTAAGAATTGATCGTGTTGGTTCGTCGCGGCCGGCTTCGCGCTGCTCGTACGCCGTCGTTGACCTCCGGGCCGCGGGCTCGTTTTGACAGTTATTTCGGTTTACATTTAGAGCCGTCATTTCGATGTCGGAAATGAATATCCGGCTGAATTAACGGGTCTCGACGACTGTTCTGCCGCGCGGGATAAAAGTGGATCCTCTCGAATCTGATTACGCCGAGGGGGAAAAAGAGCGTCTCCGAGGTTCTAATCGTAAATTCGCGTTTTGTTCAAAGCGAGAGCGTTCAATTTCGAATTCTTTTCGGTGCTTTATGGGCGCTCTCGAAATTTTGATTTACGAGAGCTGCATTCAACGTTGATCGCGTGTATACTGCTTCGGGGTGGTGGCTGCAATAGAAGTCTGCGATAATATCCCCGGGTTATGTGCTTATTATTATCCAGGTATCTGAAGCGAATTATGTTTGTTTTAATTAATTTCATTGAATGATTACGAATGTAATGATGGAATAATATTTATGAAAACCAAGCATTTCTCTATCTGGGATAATAATATAGAGAGCAAATATAATGTGAAGCGCTTGTTCTGCATTCAGGCGTTTACTTGGATGTCCGTCGTGTCGTTTTGTAATATTTATCAGCGTGTACGATGATGTATTTTTAAAACCAAGGATATATGTTGTTAATTTACCATTGACATTTAGCAATTCTTATAAATGTCGAGGGAACTGTATTAAGTCAGGACAATTTAATTTTAGTAAAAGTTACATTTATAGCATATTTATCCAATTAAAATGCATTTTTATTAATGTGAAATATATGGAGTATAAATTTAATTAGCGACGAATCCACTGCATATTTTTAGCGAGTAGCTTCTATTACGTCTCTTCTTTCAAAAATATCGATTTCTTTTCTCGGATTTACGAACAGAATCTAATTTCGGTCGATATTAAATTCATACGTTTCCTCGAACACGACTGTTCTTTCGCCGCATCGACATTTATACATAGTTACTTAAGAATTCTAACGCCAAAATAATTTATTTTTTCAAACATTAAAAATTAAACCTTGAACCTAAAATATGAAACGGTCCATTCAATATATATTTCCCCGCATCAAAAAAAAATCTAAAGCGCAAAGGCAGCTTCGCTCCTTCGGCAACTGTCTCGATTCCCGCGCGAGATTCGCTTCTTTTCGGATATCTATATCCCCCCGACGCTCGCTGCAATTTGCTATTCAACGTCTCTCTTACGCAGCAGCAGTCGCGAGATCTTGTCAAAATAAAATTACGCGCGGCTCCGGCAACGCTCTCTTCGCGCACATCCGCTTTTTCACTGATTCGCGGGGGTATATCCGACAGCCTCACCCGCGAAGCGCATAAATCTAGTTTCCGCTGAGTTCGCACTCTTCGGTATCGGGAAAGACGTTGGATCCGCGATCTCTCTCTCTCTCTCTCTCTCTCTCTCTCGTGATGAACGCGTGTCGGATATTTTTTATCGTTACTTTTAGAAAGCGGATTTATCAAATTAGAATCGTTCGAAATTTGTGAAGTTTCCTGAATTTTGGGTTAAAAATATTACAGTTTTCCTTTATTCAATAGAATATAAAATTTATGATTTTAGAAAAATCATGATTTTAGATTGAATTGTAAAAAGTATAAAATGATTTTAGGTATAGAAATATCAATTTTCAAAAATTGAATGGCACAATTCTTCGAACTTTCGTATTTCAAAAATACTAAAGCAAACGTTTTAAAATATATTCTACCAATATGTATTTATAAATTTATCATACTTACATTTGATAAATCATAAAATGTTTCAAATTTAGTCTGTCGCATTAAATAATAATAATTATTTAACATAATTTGAACCCAAAAACTATAAACAAATTACCCGAATAACTCGAATAATATAATACTTAACGTATCATTCGCGCGGCTAAACAGTCGTATACAATTAACCGTCGCGAAAGAAATAAATACGAGCTTTAAGAGGCAATCAGCATTTTAACGACGATATCAAACGCAAACATTCGCGGTCGTACGTCATTACCCGCATCGTCCCGCGGATTTTTATTATCTTATGCGATTCCCCGACCCTCCTCCCTCGCATTTGCTCGTTCTCTTTTTCTCCCCCCGCGGCAGAGAGAGAGAGACCGGAAAGAGGATCCCATTGTGAAACAATAAAACCAATTTCACGCGTGCAAACCGAAATCCTATTTGAAGAGTAAAGTTGAGCGAGCGGGAGAGGGAACGGGCCGCGCTTTCGCGCGCCTCGCGCGCGATGGAAAAAGGATGGATATCGAAAATTGGAAAAAAAAAGAAAAAAAAAAAAACGGAATAAGGGATTCGCCGGCGCTAGTTCCGCCGGCCGGGAAAAACTTATGTTTTTTCCGCCGCGCGATTCGATCGACTTTCCGCTCCGCCGCGCTAATATTTATTTTTCATCAGTCTGAATTATTTGTTGTCCCTGCGAGGAACAACCCCTGTTAAATTGCAATTATCCGCCTGTTTTCGGACCGCCGTTATGCTCGCGCGCTCTTTCGTTTAGAACACCTTTTTCTTTTTTCTTTATAAAAATAAATCTTGTACGACTGAAACAATTAGCCGTCTGATTAGCGTCGTCCAATGGAGGACTCCTTAAGCTCCGGCATATTGTGAATTACCCGCATCTGTTAAGAGCATAAATTCCAACGGCTCTATTTACTCGACTTCCTTCTCCGGCGGCATAAAAAACTTGAGCGTTCCGCGTTAAAAATCTTATTAAAACTCTCCACCCCCGCCGTCCCCCTCACCGCGCCGCTGCCGCACCGTCGCATCGTCTCCTCGATATTTCAATGGCGGAGTTTATTTGAATGGCGCGAGTTTATTTGTCGCGCTTCGCGCTCGCGGCCGTTAATACCACCGGCTCATTATACGCGCAATTTAACGTCTCTCTCCGGCCGAAGGTAAAATGATCGGTTATTTGCCTGCGCCCCGCTGCACAATAGAAAATACGCTCGCGAAACAGATGTCGCCGAAGGCGCGACGTTACGACTCGGCGCGTCAAAGCGGAAAGAGAGAGAGAGAGAGAGAGAGTAACGGGGCTTTATAATCCAGGGCGCGCCTATTACCGAGAGCGAGGCTCTCTCGAAAGTTTGCCTAATTAATTAAGCTCATAAACGATGGGAGCCCCCGTTTCGAGCTGGAATAATATCTATGGGATCTCTGCAGGCTTGGCGGCTCCTTCGAATGGTTTCGCACGTAGGTGTCTCGCTGCCGCCCACTTCCGGGGGAGAAAGAGAGAGAGAGAGAGAGTTGGAAGGCAGCAAGCTTCGGGAAGCGGGAAACTGCGCGGCGCGATTCGACGGAAGTTGGCGAAAAGCTTCAAGACGACAGAGAGGGACAGTGCTCGCGGATGCGTAGCTGGCAACTAGCTCGGATCTAATTTAATTAACGTACAAAATTTCGGAGCAGCGCAGCGGCAGCAGCAGCTATTTACCGAGATTGGATTTAGCGGACGTTTGCTCAAGATAGAGAATTAGTTGAACAGGCGGCGAATGCGAAGTACGTCCGGTCAAAGTTTGCGAGATAACACGCGGATAAGTATGTTCGAGTGGATTTAGATCGAGTTTGTTATTAGACTCGGCGCTGCTTGCGCTCGAGGAAGGTGGCGAAAGGCTTTTAAGGATTTTAATTGGATTTTTAAATGGAGCGACTTGAGAAGATGATGCATTTTGAAATTCGACGTGGTTGATGGCTGTGGAAGAAAGATTTAAGAATTGAGAAAAACAATTATTTCTATAAGCTTGACATTTTAATGTATATATCTTTTTCTCTAAAAATAAGTCAGCAGTAGTGATAATTGTACTTTTAAATTTACTATTCCCGAAAGGAACTTCGAAATATTTAATAAAACCCAATGGATAAATCCCTTTGAAGCGAGCACAAAAAATTCTCCCGGCGGGAGTGTCGAAATGGGTGATCGCCTCAAAAGAGATCAAACGAAAACATCACCCGCTGCACTAGCTCCGAAAGTGGCTAAACGAATCATCTCGATTAAAAGTCGATTGTGTTTAGCGACTGCATTCTTCTTTCACGCGCCGCCTGTGCACAAAAGCGAGAGAGACGGAAAAGCGAGAGAGAGAGAGAACGAGGGAAACGCGATAGAGAGAAAAGCGGAGGGTAAAAAAAAGTAGCGAGTTTATGCTATCTGAGTTTGATTAAAGGGGGCTTTTTGCCTCTCGTCTGGCTCTCGGCGCTCGATCTTGTTTCTTTGCTAAAAGCGCGACAGAGAGTGGGACCTTTCTTCCCCGACGTTCATTACGCTCCTCTCTCTCTCTCGCAATACGCGGAAAAATCAATGGCGGCGCGCGCGCGTCGGCAAGCGGAATCAGCGGAGGCGCCGAGGAGAGAGAGAGCCCAGCGGAAAAAAGGAAACGGAGATGAAGAAGAAGAAGAAGAAGCGGCCTGGAAGGAAGAGGGCGAGAAAAGAGACAAAGTCGCTCGCTGATAGACACGAGGAGGTCGGGGAGAGGGGGCCAAAACGAAGCCCAAAGTCAAACAAGCCCCGCCAAAGTACGCTTATTAGGGAAACGGGCGGGGAGGAGCGCAAAAAAGCGGCGCTTTTAGCGAGCGGCGTGTGTCGCCATTAGCGCTATCAGAGGCGCCCTCCCCCTTCCCCCCTACCTGCGAGTCGCCTTTTTCACCTCTCGCAAATCCCTTTCGTTTTTCGCGCAGCTCGCCGGGCGGCCTCGTTCCGACTTGTTTGCTCGAAAAATCATTAGGTGCGCGCCGGTCTTTGATTCCTTCGTACATCTCGCTGGCTTTGAAAGGTACACAGAACCATCGGCTGGTGCGTGCATAAATCGGGGAGAAGG
>UCOM01000322.1:0-90925 GCA_900474385.1 Ormyrus pomaceus
CCCCCGAACTATAAGCTCAACGCTCTGTTCGCAGGAGATGGAGGCCGAGAAGCAGGAGATGTCCGCCCGCATAGCCGATCTGGAGGCCGAGCTGAGGGGCTGCGACTCCGGGAATCGAAGGGAAAAGGTCGCGGAGAACGTCGAGTACATTCGGCTCTGGCGAGAGATGAAGCGACAGAACGAGAAGCTCGTCGCCGCGCAGAACGCTAACGAGCTGCTGAACGGGCAGATTTACCAGATGAAGACTCTGCTAGATGAAGCCAACAAGTACGACTCGTTCGACTCCTTTTTGCTTTGGTCGTTAATAATAAGTTTGTATTGTGGGGCGGATGCAAACTTTTTTTTTAAGATTTTGGGCAGCTTGTTTTATTGAAAACAAAAGGTTGTCGCTGGTTAATTGTTCTGAGTAGAAGACGAAACATTCAAACTTTTGATTTTATGAATTTTGGTTCAATTATTTTTTTTTAATTTTGAATAATGAATAATCTTTTAAAAAGGTCTTTTTACATTTTCGCTCTTTAGACATTGATTTTAGTTCAAAATGGTGAATTTCTCAATTACTTTTTTTAAAATGATTGACCAATTCTATAATTTTAAAGAATCTATAAATTAACCAATTCTGTAATTTCAAAGAAATTACAAAATGACATCGATGGCTCTGGAAACCGAGCAAAAGCGGGTGGAGACGCTACTCGGCGACCTCGGAAACATGAAGGACACGAAAGACGATCTGAAGGAGAAGGACGAGAGGATATTGGATATAAAAAAAGAGTTAGAGATTCTCCAGCAGCACAATAATGAGTTACTCGAATTAAGCTCAAAATTTAATAAGGTCGAGCAGGAGAATACTGAATACAGGCGAAAAATTGCAGAGCAGCAAGCAGACCATCAATCCACAAAAGACATACTAAGCAAAGAGCGGACGAATATGGTAGCTCTTCAAGCAGCGAATGATCAGCTGCTTGCCAAGTTGCAGGAACTGCAGAAAAATGTCGACGTCATGTCCATACAACTTATGGTGATTGTTAAGTTTTTTTAGAGAGATTTGTTTTATTATAAGGTAGTCCGAGCACTTCTTTACTGAATATAATTATTTTTAAAAATTAATTAATTACATTTAAAATGTAAAACTCAGAATGACGCTCGTACTACCTCGATGACATTTAAAATGTACTGAAATGAAAAAAAATTTTCATCCCAGTACGCGTAAAATGCAAGGTGTAGTGAATATCTTACTACGTATCAACATAGTCTGTCGAATTTTGTGTTTTAGGCGCAAAGTGAAAAGAGCAGCAGCAGCAAAGCTTCGTCGAAGAAATCGAGCAAAAAAACTAGTTCACATTCATCGGTAGACAAATCGACAATGACGAAAGAGCAGCCGTCGAAGGGAAGCGAGGAGGAGCCTTGCAAAAAGTGCTGCGCCGAGTCGAAAGCGAAAAAATCGGTCCTGCGCGATAAAGGTATGCAGACGAACGAGAGAGCTCGACTGGTGAACGAAAGCACGCAAACCGAGACGACGTCGGATAGTGCCAAATTAAATGAAAACGCCTCTGTTGAAACGTACGATAAAAATAAAGGCAAAATTCAGCATCCTCCAAACGGGAATTCTTTGTCTCGCGAGGGCATGTTAAAACTGTTGGAACAAGTGCAAATCAGCACGCCATTAGAGTCCCAAAACGCGAGTAGAATAAGGCATGCAGAGGCGGCGCCAGTACCTGTCAGAGTTTCCAGACAAGTGTCGAGTCTCGAAACTCTACTCTTCGGCGATCCATCCTTCTGACAGTATCTTCAGAGCAAGAAACTCATTTCTGCCGATTGTCGTTACGATAGTTTTGAGAATCTAGAGAATCTGAACCGGGGCCCTTCGTAGCTTTTGCAAATTTATACACTCGGAACGATAAGAATACCAATTAATATTTTTTACATTTGTACTTGAGGGGTAGCGAAGCTGTTGACGGATTGAGACAGGAATTATATGACATGTTGAAAAATATTATCAATCAATGTTCGTGTAGCCTCGATGAAAGAAACTTCTTGCTGAACATTTTTGAATTTAACCCAAAAAGTAAGTTTATAAATAAGATGGATTATCTATCGTGTTTATAAACGAAATTGCAAGTTAAATTTAAAAGCGTTCCATTGCATTTCTTTCGTTTGATGTACACGGCTAAGCTTGAAATAGATTCTATTTAGAATATTTTAAAAGTAAAACTTTTTATAAAGAGCTATGATAATTAATGAAATAGGTACATATGTGACGATAAGATGTTTAATTTTAGCGCTTCCAAACAGGGACGTTGCATTCTCTGATTTTTTCAAGAATGCAAGCAGAGTACAAATTTAAATTAAGATTAGAATACGACTAGAAATAATTTAGTGTATCGTTTTAATGATAAATAATGTGTTCAGCACGTAAACCAATTTGATACGAAATATGTTTACAGAAGTTATATACTACGTCGTAAAATTTGTTATTCAATTATATTGATAACCGTATTAGAAAATAAATAACCTTTCAATTTTACCATGTGTTATGATGAGTATGACGTAGTGACTTAGAATATTATTTATCGATGTATTTCTTATAAGTTTGCGTCATGCAAACATTTAGTCTTTTTCATCTTTTCTTACAAATTTTTGTAATATATAATCATAATTGTGATTGTGAACTTTAATACACAGTTAATGATAAAAATATTTTTAAATGCATCTTTTATGATATGCTTTTATACCTTGAATAAAATAGGTTTAACTAGATGTATAATGTCTGCATGTAAGATTCTGATATTTTATCGAAAAGGTACACTTTTAAGACATCGTTTCATTATTACATCGTTTTTAATTTTAAGTATTCATCAATTATTATTTGTAATATGTAGTAAACTAGTCATCCTTATTACCAAAAATGTTTAGTTACAAATTCTGTTTTCTATTAAATTTGAATAAAGAATTAGAATCGGAGGAAAGCTAAAAATTTTTTCTACGTTGATTATTGATTGAAAAAATGAAATGATAGTTATACTTTTGGCTATTCTGCAGGCTGTGATTTTATAAATCTGTAAAAATAAATTTTCACTCAATGTTGTTTTGTAGCTACTTTCTACGAAATATGAATTGAAATAAAAAATTTATAAAAATTAAACACTTCTTATTAATTATTTCGCAAGATTTTTATAACAAATCTTATTATATTTGGTCTTTTGTAATTCAATTACAATCTTATTGTACACCTTCATTTAAAATTATAAAAAAACATTCCTTTGTTACAAAAGTTATTCTTTCACGTACTTTTTGGTATTTTTGAGTGCGGTTTTAATCTTAGACTTTTCTTTGTACTTGTTGGAAATGATTCAATGTAATAAATTTCAAATTAAAATGGCAAAATTGTCGGATAAAGTCTTCTGAAACATGTTCTTATACTCATATATTATATAATAAATTCTTACAATTTCATACAGATATAAATTAAGTCATTTTGAACAATAGAGGGTGTAAATTAAAACAAGAAGCCGAAGAATAAGTTTGAAATATTTGCCTAATAAAATATTTCATTTTTTTATCCGATTATGTATTCTCGATATTTATTAGTTAACAAAAAAGATTTTAGATACTATTGTGAATATTCTAACAAACCTTGAACTGCAGGGAATTTTGTATTTATCCACGGTTCTAAAATAAACGGGATTTTATCTAGCCTAGAAAATCTACTCCAAGTTCAAGATGCCAATTGATGTCCTCATTTTAAAAGCACCTTTGAATCTAGAGTTAAATTATATTTTGCCACAATGAATCAAAATGTTTATCTTCAGTTAATTTGAAATAGCAAAATCCTTATAAAAATGGAAACTCCATATTTAACAATAAAAATATACTTTTTATTAAGACTAAAGTATCAAACATTATGGGAATTGCACCGTTTTTTTCTTATATGTGCCAACATTTTGCTGCGCGCTTAAGCCGCGGAATGTCATTTGAAGCATCGTAATTTTGGCCGATTTTATTTTCATTTTTGTGATTTTCCAAAAGCATCACCAGCCGCTTCAACATTATTTTCATTATTTTTGCGTCAGCTAGCTAATCCACTTTCGTCTCGATCTCGATAATTACCGTCTAGATCGTTTATCTTTCCATCTTGCGCCACAGTCGATTGCACACACGTCGCTAACAAAAGCTCCCATATTTTCCTGAAAATAAAATTACGTCTTGAAATTTGTTTTTCCAAATTCCGACTGCCACAATTTATTAGTATAACCTCAGCTGCATTACTCTACTTTCCGTTTGTCAATTCATAACCATGACCTAATTTTATTTTATTTTAGCTCATTAGAAATAAATTCTCAAAAAGCTTCTTAAAGAAAAAACAAAAATATTCAAAAATTCTTCAATTATTCAGAAGGCTCTTTCTTCACTCACCTTGCTTGCATCAATGTGCACGTTTGCCCACCAAAATACCTAAAGTTAATTCCTCAAATATTTGTGCGTAGAGCGATCTGCTTGATCGGGAATCGTACGAATGTTAAGGCGAATCTTTTTGGCTCCCACCCAATCCCGCGCCTTATAATTTATTATTCGCATATTACATTCGATTTCGCGTTCTATTTTTATTTCCGCGCGAAAGCTCGAGGGCTCTCTCGAAAAGGCGAAGAAAAAAAAAAGAAGGAGTGCGCGTCCGCGGCCCGAACTCTCTCGTTCGGCCGCTCGTGAAAATATGCGGCAGTGCAATACTTGACACATTGCGGACGCGCGCAAAGTCCAAAGCCTGGAAAGACACGAGGTCATCGACGTATTATTAGATCCAGCTGCGCATATATAGTAGCTTAGATCGGCTGCGCCGCTAAACACAAAAGGGAATCTTTCGGAGGTTTCGCCTCGGCGTCAGGAGTGAAGAGCGATAGCGGAAATTAAGCTCTCCACGTGGATCTGCCAGATATAGTTTCTATAAATATTTTCCGTTTATATATCGTGGAACGGGGTTTTTCATTTGTAAATCAATCAGTGGACGATGATGATTGCTTAAAGGGCTCGCTGGACCTGCGTTCTTTTGCAGCAATAAAGTATCTGGTAAAAATGAAAAATTTTAGTTTGATTGACTTTGACACCATTGCAGTTGTAAAACTTTTTCCGAGTCGTTTATGTTGTGAAACTAAAAGCCCTGACAGATTCTCTTGACATAAAAAAAACAAACCGAAAAGATACAGAAATATTACTCTTTATTTACGGAATGTTCTTTTACTTTTGTTCTAAACGTTTGTTCAACATTTTCGGATGGCAGCCGATAATGTCTTTTAAAAGCTCGCCTGCGAAAAATTTTTCTCCTTTCAAAAGTCGCGTTTTTCGCAAGCTCGACTCGTCGCCTCAGCCGCTCCGAGCTCAAATCCGAATTCGCCAATGTTTACAGGGTCCATTGACGCTCGCAAACCCGGCAGTACTGCGTCTCGTGCCGAGAGCCGGGTGTGCGCCTTTTTCTTCCCCGTCGCTCCGGCGGCCGTCAGCCTTCATTTTTCTACAGAGACAGCCGTCGTCCTCTCGGGCGACGGCGCTGGCTATATAAATGTATTGGAATTGCGATCGGCTCCGATCGGTGAGAGCGAGAGAGTTGGCGAAAGCTCGTCGTGCCTAAACGGAGGGAGAGCGCGCGTTGCGTGTCGGAGCGGTGCCGAGAGCGAGAGAGACGGAGCTTGCGGCGGGCGCCGCGACGCGTTGCGCCTGGCATTGGTAGCAGTCTCGAGATAGCCGTCGGCTGGCCTCTTACCACCTCTCGATCTTGCATTCGGCTACAATACGTCCAAATTGCCGTTTCGCCGGCTCGGATTACCTTAGCACTGTTTTCGCGCAAAGGTAACGTGCACCTCGGCGCACGGAGATTTCGAAGCTCCGCTCTCGCCGCAGCGGGCCGAGAGCTCCTCCGAGCAGTAAATATTCGATTCGAGTGAGAGGCGTCGATCGGGTCCGTTCGATTTCATAATGAGAGCGGGTTCGTTACCGCGGGAGAGTAAACAAGGAAAAGTGCAGCGCTGCTTGTAGTGTGCTCCTTTGTGCTGTGTGATTGCAAGTTCCCGCGTGGATTTTTCAAGGTGCCTCGTGAAATAGACGCTCTATTTCTCTGGCACAGTTTTCCCGAGGCGGCGATCTCCCCCCTCCCCCTCTCCCAATTTCCCCCCTCCCGCGAAGGTCGCGGATTTTTTCGGGAAAGCTCGGATCAGAATAGGCCTCCGCGCGGAAATGATCGCCTAAACCGGAAGTGACCCAATTCAGGAATGAATAGCGAAAAAAAATGCGGCCAGAGCGGGCAGAGGCTCGCAACGCAGAGCTGAACCAATCCTAAAACGACTAACGTTACGCGCCGTTGTCCGAAATAGACTTTGCCAAACTCTTCCCCCAAAGATTGATGTCGATCGTTTTCTTCCCTTCTGCCGATCGATCCGATCGGAAAATATCGTTTTTGCAGTGGAGACGCGCGGCTTTTTCATATTTTCCCGCTTGGCTTTATTCTATAACGGCGCGACAAGCGTTTAATATACAGATTAAAGCAGCCGCGGCCGCGTCGAGATGTCATCTCCTCACTATAAATAAGCGGTGAGGAACGCAGTCGGTGGTGCGATGCGATGATCTGTTAAATAAATTCGCTCGGTCGTGGATTTTGATGTTTACGTTATGAAGGAAAATATTCAAAAATAAAGCTCCGCCGCTTTTCGCGCGTCGGCAGCTTAGCGCGGGTCGATAACTTACCAGCTGCTCCCTCGTTCGTGCAGAGCTTTCTTTGCCACTAATTTTCAGATGGCAGCACTCGAAGCTACTTGTTCGTCCGAAAGTTCAAAATGAGAAAGTTTTCCAGCAAAAAAAATATCACCCGTTCAAAATAATAAAAACGAGGGCGAGCAGTGTTGATAAGGAGAAATTTTCAAATTGTTTAAATCTAAATAAGCATTGGTTCCTTTTTTTTGCAGAATAATGAAGACATAACGCAATGGCTCAAAAATACACGAAGAAAGGTAAGTCGGCAGGTTGTGCGGTCAGTTCAAGTTAAAGGGTAACAGTAATTAATATGTGAAATTGTTGTTTGAAGAATTTTCCGCCGAGGTGAGCCGGAGTGTGCAAAGTGATGGCACGTCTGTTACGGAGAGGATTGTCACCCGGACCTCGTTAGGAACAAGCGGGGTAAGCAACATCGTTATTCTCTCCAAGCATTAATCATGCTTTTTGACACTTTTAGTCTTTTTAATGATCTAATTAAGTATAGAATCACGTGCGAAAGCGTTTGAATAAGCAAACGAATGGAATTATTTTTAGGCGTTTGGCTTGTTTCTTAATGAATTCAATGGTTAGTTTTACGTTGAAAGTTCCCAAAAATAACTTTGTGTATTAAATTTAATTTTTGCAATTGATGCGAGTTACTAATGATTGAAAAAAAGCTATGAAACAATCCGAAAAGTGAAATGATTAATAATAAATAAGCATCAAAGAGCTTGATTACAAACAAAATTAATTTCGTGCGATACAGATTGTGTATATTCAAAGCTTTATTGTGTTAAATTTACAAATTTATATTGAGAAGAAAGTGACGTGTACGACTTGATACACCTTTCAAATTAGCTTTGAATTCGGAACAATAAATCAGAACAATAAATAACTCGCCAACAAAATCAAACGGAAGCATAAAGTTAGCGTTTATTGTCGATCGTATTTTCAAGTGCGCGTTTCGAGGCTCAAAACTTTACAGTCAAGTAATGGGTTGTAAAGCTCTGCTTCTTTTTTTTTAAACTTTCCACAAGCTTTTATTGTCCAAAAAATTACACTCAACCCCCACGCCAGTCCAAACCGTCGAAACAGGCGGTAACACGTCGAAAATAGCGAGAACTTTTTAAAAAGAAAACCCGCCGCCGCTCCGCGTCACGTTTAATTCGGTCGGCGAATTATTCAATGGCCGCCTGTATTAGGACCTGCAAACACCGGCTTATACTTTCTGCCACCGGTAAAAAAAAAAAAAAAAAAAAAAACAATAAGCTCCGAAGGAAATAGACTCACTGCGAATCGGCTTGCTTACTTGACGAAAGCTCCCGTGCGACTAAAGCAACAGCGCGCTCGGGAGATCGTGTCAAAACAATTTCGCGCGCCCGCGTGGAAATAATATTTATGCGCTCCTTCGTGTGGGCGGCCCGTTGTTCGGCCACCCCCCCGAGCGATTCGAAAACAATTAACGGCGCGCGGGGGCTAATTCGAGCTTGCGCTCGCGCGCGCGAGCTTTGACAAATCGCGCTCTCACCGCTTTTCTGGCACGCGCGAAAGTAATTGATATGGTGGGGACCCGACGCAGAGGAGAGTCCGATCGCATAATTAGACGAACTTCGCCAAGAAAAATTGGTTCAAGGTGAAGCACGTGTGTGCGCGCGAATCTGTGGCTCTGGACATGTCTGAGGCTCGTGCCAAACAGATAGCGAGTATTTTTCCGAGCTTGCGCAAAGAGGGAGAGAGAGAGAGAAAAAAAACGGGGAAAACAATAGGGGAATCGCCGCCTGGCAGTCTATCAACTGCCGGTTTCGAAAACCAGTCGCGCCAATGGTCCTTGTTAAATCGGCGTCGATAAATCAGGCGTTATCTCCCATGATGCGCTCGCGGAAGGGGTTGTTGCACGCTTAATTCGCTCCTCGCGGCTCAAGCAGTCCATACAGCTTCCCCGCCGAGAGAAAGAGCGAGGGAGAGAGAGTGAGAATGAGACAGAGCCGTATCGGAGAAGTAAAGAAGGGTGGCTATTTCTGGTTCGCGCGCGCCACGCGGCAGCAAACGCAGCAGCTCTCTCTCAGCCACTTGGTGCGGCACAGTCTGGCGCTCGCCGAGCCGAGCTCTGGCACTTGGAGGACCAGTAGCGGTAGTGAGCCTCGACGAGCAGCACCAGCAGCCCGCGCCCGGTATGGGCAAGAGCCAGCCGACTCGTTTCCCGAACGACCAACAAGCCCAAGCATTAGTTTAAGGAAACAAAAATAAATAAAACGAACGACCTCGAGAAGCCACGAGGAAATGAAGAGGAGAATCCAAAAAAATAAAAAAAACCAGGCGATAGTATTAGGAGCCCGTTTCAGCCGCGTTTGAAGGAGCTGCGCGTCCTCGCCCCAAAATAAGTGAATGTGCTCGGATTCGATGAAGCGGGACGATTGGCTCTTTACCAATAGCATTGTAGGGAAAAGCGATGGCCGAGCTTCGGGTTCAAGTTCGGATCGGACGTAGATCGAGGGAGGTGACGTGATATATCCGAGAGTTCGCCGTAAAACACACAGAATATGTCCTTCTGCAGGATCACGGGGAGGAGCCGGGGCCTCCCCAAGCCCAATTATTTCCCGCTGCTGCCGCCGATCAGTCCCGCCGACGCCAAGCGCTTCTGCAGGATCACCGGCAAGTCGTACGGCCTGCCCTCGCACCACTACATACCGGTGGTGCTCGGCTTCCACAGCCACGACAAGAAGAAATGCAAGATCACTACCAAGTCGTCCGGCCTGGGGCCGCATCACTACACGGCCGGATTGGTCTTGGGCGAGAGGAAGAAGCACGTCGTCCTGGAGGACTACAGGTACGTCTTCCCGGTCCTCGACGGCGAGGGCGAGCACCAGGTGGCCCTCAGGAACCTCCTAGAGTCGAAGGAGGCGACGGAGGAGGAGGAGAAGCTCAAGTTCGTCTACACCGTCGCCGAGCGGAGGTGCAGCCTCGTGTTCCCCGCGCGGCTGGAGGCGGCGGTGAGGGACGGCGACGTGAGAGACGTCATGCTCTCGAGAGACTGTGATACTGTACTCCTGCGACTCAAGCAGGGCAAGAACCTCTCGGTCGACTTTCGCGACTTGGACGAGTTCGAGGAGCTGTACGACGGGTTCGGTCCCCGCGAGGATATCGTTAAGGAGCGCGAGAAGCTGGAGGCCGAGGCCAAGAAGAGGAAGAAGAAGAGGCAGGACCGACTGAGTTACGCCAAGAAGATTTTCGAGGACAAGGAGAAAGCCGCGGACGAGGAGGAGCTGAAAGTGGCGAAGCAGGTGAAGCTGCGCAGCAGGCGAGAGGAGAGGCGGAGGGAAAGGATACTAAACTGGAAGCAGGCCGGCATTAAGCAAGAATCGCAGCAAAGTATTGTTTCTACTATATGTGAATTGAAGGAGATCAAGAAGCCTTTAAATCATTCTTTAGACTTGAGCATTTTAGAAAATAAGGAGAATCAAGCAAGCGTCGAGTACGCCCCGTTAGTTAAGGAAATACCTACTCCCGTTTTGCTGAATCCTCAGTTAGTCGACGTAGAGAGAACGCAACTCGGCACCTACAACACCCCGGTGTCCGAGGAAACCGGCGGTTTCGAAGCCATCACCGTAATCGAGCCGTTCGCTCCCTTGACCGCGCAGCCGGATGAGCGCGTGCAGGAAGCGATAAGACAGATCTCGCCGGAGAATCTCGAAGGTACGGCCGACGTGTTTAGAAAATTCTTAGCCGCCGGCACGGAGGCTCTGCAGGTTCTACCGAGAATCGAAGAGATTACGGAGCTGGTCGAGGGCATGAACGCCGGGGAGAACGTCGAAATGCACAAAGTTAAGGGTTTGAAGCTCGACATAAAATCCGCCCAGAGGTTCATCGCGGGACAGACCGTGCAGACCCCCAAGGGAGATATTTTCGTGCCCGGACAGACGTTGGACACCCCGAAGGGAAAGACGTTCGTTCCGGGCTTCACGGTTCATACTCCGGATGGACCGGTACTCATTCCAGGACAAATCGTCTCTATTCAAGAAGAAAAGGGTAAACTGACTCCAGTGTTCGTGGCTGGACAAACCTTGCCCACGGCGCAAGGAAGGGAAGCTTTTGTACAGGGACAGACGATTCACACGAGCGAGGGATCGAAATTCGTCCCGGGACAGACTGTCTTGACGAAGGAAGGCCCGAGGTTCGTGGCTGGACAAGTCGTGGAGGAGAACAAGTTCGTGCCGGGACAGCTCGTCACGACGAAGGAAGGAGCGCAATTCATGCCCGGGCAGACGATAACCGATGATTTGGGCCAGGAGATTTTCGTACCCGGACAGAGCTATCAGGAAAACGGAAGCTGGAAATTCATGCCTGGACAGAGTCTGAAATTGGAGGGCGGCGTGGAAAAGTTCGTTCCCGGTCAGACGATACTGACCACGAACGGACTTCAATTTGTGCCCGGTCAAAGTGTCTCAACGGAAGCAGGTGATTCGCATTTCGTGCCGGGTATTACAGTCGAGTCTGAAAATAGCCACAAGTTCATCGCCGGAATGGCGCTAAACACGCCAGAAGGCGTTAAATTTGTCGAAGGGCAAATAGTGAAGACGCCAGACGGGGAGAAGTTTATGCCCGGCCTGACGAAAATCGACGAATCCGGCTTTCAATTCGCCATCGCCAAAAGCTTCACCGACGTCACCTTCTCCGAGCCTCTGCCGTCTGGAATTCCAGTTGACCCGAAAACCGCGAGTGCCGTATCGGCGACGCAGGCAGAAATATTCGGTCACATCATCCAGACGGAAAAGGGAGTCGAATTCATACCGGAAAGCGCGAAAAAGTTCTTCCCGGGTAAGAAGATGATACCCGGTCAATTGGTTCGCGGCAAGGACGGTCATCGATTCGTGCCGGGAATTATGAGCGAAGACGGCTTCGTGCCTGGCCAAATAGTGCACACCGAATCGGGAGAACAATTCATACCCGGGCAAGTTATCGACACCAGCAGCGGACCGAAGTTTGTTCCCGGGCAAATGGTGGAGACCAGATCCGGCGTGAAATTCGTCCCTGGTCAAACGGTCGAGACCGCGGACGGGCCGCAATTCGTTCCCGGACAAATAGTCGAGACCAAAGTCGGTCCTACCTTCATACCTGGTCAGGTTATTCAGACGGAGGACGAAGGATCTCGATTCGTGCCGGGTCAGGTGCTAAACACACCTGACGGACCGCGCTTCGTACCGGGCAGAGTGGTCGAATCAGCCGAGCACGGAATAATTTTCGTCCCGGGGCAGATCGTCCAGACGGAAGAAGGCTTAAGATTCGTTGCCCCGGATCTGATAGACACCCCGGAGGGCGAGCTCGAGTTCTCCGTGCAGGGCTTCGAGGTAACGCCCGAGGAATTGAAACTGCTACGTCCGCAGCATTTACATTACAACACTTCCACTCGAGGCTACAGCGAGGCGAGCATCGACGCGGACGTATTGAAGCAGTTATCCGATGCCGGCGTATCGGTTGGAAAGAGCGTGTCGACCAAAATACCCACCGTAGACGTGGATGTGGATCCGAAATCGGTCGAGCTCGATCACGCGATCGTTATAGCTGAAAAATTGGGTCTGCAGGGTAACGCGGCTGTGAAAATGGCACAAGTCGTCTCGACGATAGCGACCTTGGCGGACAAGATTGTGCAACAGCAGTTCCAGAACATTTCTCGGAAGGGACTCTTTTATCGGAACGGGCACAATTCGTCCTTGATAAATCACAAGTTCGAAGCTTTGAATAATCTGCATGCTCAGGAGAACGGGAACGCGGGCACTTCTACGCAAGAGGCGCTCAAATGTGCATTAGCCAGAGCAGTTGCCTTGCTTATGGATGAAAAGTTTGCGCGTAATGACAATGGCAATGACGAAAAGATTAAAATGAACGGTCACGTCGATAGCAACGGAAATGGTAATCACGTGGTTAATGGAGAAAGCAAGCGGGACATTGTTTTTCAAACAATTAGCGAAGCTCTGGAAGTTTTATTCGGTCACGATTCCGCTTCTCTCGAGCAGTCGGTCGAAGAATTCTTGCAAATCCTACTGATACCACAAAAAAGAAACTCCATATGCAAGTCCGCAATCGTAGCGGTGCTCGACTTGAGCGACAACAAAATCGACATTCTAAAATCAACCCTGGTGGCAGAATCCCTGAAGGACGAAGTAGTCCTCGAACGTCTGGCCCAAGTCCTCGAAGAAGAAAGCGGAGACGACGTCATAAGCGAGGCTTTCAAGACCGTATCTCGAAACGACCCCCAACTCATCTCGCGAGTATTGGAAAAAGTCTCCCAAGAAATGGCTACAATGGAAACGGAGAAGGAAGCTGCCGACGTCGTTCACAAGGCCATAGTCCAGGCTGTCCGCGAGTACAGCGAATCTCGATTGGAAGAATTATTAAACGACGAAGGCACCCAAGGCACGGACGTGAAGGAGCTTCTCCTCCAGGCGGTCGGCTTGGCCAGAGCTCTCGGTATGTCCTCCACGGCGAGCACCTTACTGGCGATCGTCAGCGATCAAAAATCAATGCAAACTCTGGTCGGTGACAAAGTCACCCTCGACATCCTCAAGAGGCTGATGGTCATGCGAAAACTCGCCGAGGAGAAGCCTCAGCTGATGGACGCTCTCGGCGAGCTCAGCTTCAACTCGGAAAAGGCGAAAAACGATCCCTTCCTGCGAACCCTCGTCCGAGAAAGCGCCGCGCTGATGATCGTGCCGGAAGAAGTCTCCCTGGAATCCTCCAGCAGCATCCCCGCCTCGCTGCTCTGCTCCGACAACGACCTCGCCATCGAGGAGTACCTGATGAGTCGCACCAGAAAGCCATCCGCCACGTTCATGATCCTCAAGCAAGGCCTGCAAGCCGTCGTTCCTCGCGAGGCAGCGAGGTCCGTCCTCACCGGTCAGGCTGCCTACACGCTTCTAGACGAGCAGGGAATCCAACACTTCGAGCCCCTCCACGTATTCTCGGCCCTGCACCTCAGCAAGCCGGCCGAGCAGCGCTTCTCCATGTACCAATGTCCCGCGGCGAAAACGCCGGACTACGACGCCGAGAGCGACGTCAACTCGACCTGCAACGGCAGCCCCGACAACGGCTCCTTCAAGAAGTTAGAGTGCAACGGCATCGACCTGTCCAAGTCCGATCTGACGCTCGATTATCGATCGGTCAGCAGAGAGAATACGCCGAGTTTCCGAAGAATTAGCAGCCTCTGCAAAGAGAACGGCGTCGGGGTAAGATTTATTAACGCTCCCGGATATTTTTGGACTCCGCTAAACGGTTCGGGGATTCGAGGCTGATTAAACTTTTGATTTGTGGTTATTAAATTTCGTAAACAACGGGCTAATTGAGCGTAATGTTTTATCGTATGTTCCATTAAATCGATTTAAAAGCGCTATTCATGAGGCTATTTATTTCCTAGTTATATAGCCTGTTGTTTTAGAGTGTTATTGCAACGATCTTTGATTTACAGGGGGAACTTAAAACTTTCTCGAAATTTAATTAGCATTATATTTTTAGGAGATTTTGATATTGTTAATGAAGAAGTTGTTTTTTCACGCTCCGACGGACGTAAAGAGACACTCAAACATTCCTCGAATATTTTGGACATCATTAAGCTTTTGTATAAACTTTGAAAATATTTTAATTGCTGACACTTCCTATCTGAAAAATGACACGCGATGTTTCTATATCATCAAGTATACAAAAATATGTTCCACGTTTTGTAAAGATTTGTTAGGCTAATCTAAATTTGAATATTGGACAATTTTCAATATTTAAATTTACAAACTCCACTAATACAATTGTTAAAAGGAGGCGAAAGTAACTCACCTCGGAAAATATTACGTGCGAGATTGACTGTGACAGTTTCGTAAATACGTACAAACTATTCTTAATGCGATATTATAGTCGGCGTGTAAAATAATTAAATTCTGCGAAACTTATTATTACGATAAATTTTTTGCAACCAAAATACGACTTCCTCGAACGCGAATTAACAGAAGCCCATTCCTAAACCGTCGCTTTTAATTTTCGACGCTGAAAAAAAATTCTTTTACCCAAAAGCCAAGTATTTTCCAAACGCAAATTTACCTCTTTGAACCTGATATTGTTTTCAAACCCGCGCCCCCGAACAATACGCGAAACGATCGCTAAATTTAAAAAAAAAACGTTCATTTTTCGCAATCTCAACGACAAAAGAAAAAAAAAACAAAAAAACCCAGCAGCTGTTTATCACAATAACATCATTATGCGCTCTTCCGATTGCAGAAGTCGGAGAACTACGTGGTGGTGAACGACTACACGGCCGAGGGCGACAGCTTCTCCGTCAACGTCGGCGACATCGTCGAGGCCATCGAGTACGCAGCCGATAGTTCAAAGTAAGGAAACTCAATCCCCCAAAAGAAACGCAAATAAACAGTCAAGTTCGCTGGCTCCCCCGAGGCGCGGATCGCCTCGGCTTATAGCGCGAGTCGCGACGACGTCGTCGTCGCTGTACTCGCAAGTTCTATGCCTCTCTCACTCTGCTATTTTCGTGGCGAGCTTATTTCCGGCTTCTCGCTCTATGCCTATAGATAAATATGCCAGCTATTAGGTATTACTTGCGAGCTAGATAACTGATAGCCGCGGGCCACGGCTCGCTTAGCGCACTTCTTCCTAGAGCGCTTATTTTAGACGGGGCTTTTTTTATGTAATCTTTGGGGAATCAAGGTTGCTCGTTTAAAAGCATTTTTTTCGGAACGACTTTGGCTCGATTTTGGCGTTAAGAAGAAATGTTTCAGAACAAAAGAAATAGAGTAAGAGTGTACAGCTTCCGTTCAGAGTTGCTTTTTGGTGGGTGGTTTTTTTTCTAAATTTAAGCCTCGAACCTTGCTGTTCGTTAGAATGGCATTTCTGCTATTCCACTTAGCTTTGCTTTGACTATGCTTAATTAGAAAAGATGCATCTGAATGTATTTTCATTAACAACAGCTTTTCATCGGAGGCTGCAATAATTTTCTTTCAATAACACCTCCTTAGTTTAACGATACAGAATGCCAGCTAAATTTTTCGCCCGCAAACCCGCTGCTTCGTTGATTTAAAAAAAAAAAAAAAAAAAAAAAAAGAAGTTTCACCCCGTCCGGCTTCGCGGCAGCTTCGAGGAAAGTGACGAGACCCGTCAAAGAGGCAATTTAACTTGCTTGCTTGAGGTCCGAAAAAGCAAGGCCAGCGAGGATCGTTGCTCCCCCGGAGGAATTTTCCTCGCTGCCGCACTTGCTCGTGATTTATTTTCGCGCGACCGAAATATTTTTAAGCCCCCGCGGCAGTTTTTTTTCGCGGAACAGCCGACGCACTAAGCCCCCCGCGCGAAAAGCCTCTTGAGGTCGAAATAGTCCGGGGCCTCGAATCCCACCGAAATTGCGGCGCGGACGCATCGGACGCTTCCGCACTCGAGAAAGAAGCGGCTGCATCTGCTCCGCGCCGCAAAATTATCGAATCGACCCGGATTATCAATCTCTCGGGTGGAGTTATTCCGGCAGCTGACTTTCCAGTAAATCTATTTTCGCCTTAGCAGCAGCAGCAGCAGCAGCAGCGGCGGCCGCGCGGCTCTCGCAGATTTCGCACGCGATGCTTCTCTCGCTTTGTCTCTCAGCGCTTTTCTCTTTATAAAAACTTTTTCTCCCTCGCCCCCTCCGGCGGCTTTGACTCATGGAATTAAAAAAAAAAAATTGTAGGGAGGCCAAAATAGACGCGACCTTCGATATCGGCGAGATCGAGGATCGGCTGGACAACACGGCTGCCAGGCATAAGCTGTCGGTGCGACCACGACGGAAATACGCCGACTCTCGAACTCTCGTTTCTCGTGCCTCTTCTTCAAGGTGGGTCGCCGCGCGCACAACTGTCGCGCGCTGCTGCTTTATTTGTAAAGTTTCGCCTGAACACGCGGGATTCCGCGGGGCTTCTCTCCTCGGCTTTCCGAGCGTGCGCGCGCGAGAGAGAGAGAGGGAGAGTCTAGTTGGACGCTGGAACATCGCTGCCGCGGAGCGCCAGGCGACGACGGAGGCAGAAGCCAATGACCTCGTGGGCTCTCGCTTTGTCTTCTTCGGGTGACCTGCCCTCGGTGAACGGCGCATTATTCTCTCGCCGCTTGCAGGGAGATTTATCATTTTACCGGATCTTGCATTAGATTGAATGTTGATGGTGAGAGCGTGCGATGCATCTCGAGTTACGTTCCGGTGAACAACTTGGCAGGCGGGTCGTTACTAAGGACTTTTTTTTTTTTTTTTTTAATAAATATAAACTGGAATTGGAGAAAAACTTGCACTAGCATAATAATTATTCTACAGCCTCGATAAAATTTTACTTCTTGAAAGAATAAATGTACGTTATATCAACAATGAAATTTAGAATTAGAATAGCGGGCGAAAAATTAATGTATTTTAAATACGGATACGACCTTTAAAAATCCAGGAATCGAATATATATATATATAATCTTTTGACAGGCAAAAATAGAATTCCAAAGAAAATCCTCGAAATAAAAATAAAAGAATTTAAAGGATCCAGTCGCTTTAAAATTTATGCGTACTAAAATCTTTATTTAAAGCTGAAAAGTTAAAAAATTAAATGATTTACGACATCTTCCACTTAACAACTTAGCTGTTTTAAATAGTTCATGCGTTAAATGAATTTGCATCTGAATCGGAAACAATAATTGTCATAAAGCGTAAATAGACTTTCGTTATTACAAAAGAAAGTATAATAATACGTTGATGCACATCTAAGGGTAATAAATCATGTAAGATTAGTGGGCAGTTCGCTGTTTTTTAACGACAAATTTACAACAACAACAAAGCGGATAAATGAAAAATCTCCCTCTATTAAGAAATGGAGAGCTATAAATACCGCTTCATTTTCAAAATAAATCAACCCGCACGAAAACGGGCAGTGAGTCAATGAAGAATAAAGAAAAGATTATCAGTCATTATTTTCCGAGTCGCCGCTCGCTGCAGAGTCTCAGTTAATAAGAGATATTTTACCTTTTATTGGTAATTCGCGAAAATTTACGGCGACGTTAATGAAGATAAAACTATCAAACATATCAATGGCATTAATGTCCTCTGAAGCTTCGGCGTCTAGCCAGAACGCTTCGAGTGTATTGGAACGTAACCGATACAAAATTCAAATATTATAAAAGAGAAAGACGCGCGCCTCTTATAGGTTTCGCTTCTCGTTGAATTTCCACAAAACCCTGCTATGAAGATAAATAAGTCGAATCCGAATGCCTTTCCAAGTCGTAAATTCATTTTGTTTGGCATCCGAGCCTCGTTGTTTAGATATTAAGCCAGCGGATGAAAAATTTATCTATTATAGTCTTCTAACGATATATATTTTTAATAGCAATCTATAAGTCTTCCCGTCTATATTTAGAGCTGAAAAAACTGAAGGCTCGTTATACTTTCTCTAAAAAAAGAAATTCTGACAAACGATCGTACATATATAGTCCTGCTCAAATAAGGATGTCGGAATGATTTTTCATATTTTCATACTAAAATAATTTTATTTCTTCGTTTGCCCCTCTCTCTTCGAGAGCCTGAAAGATAGTGCAATAATCGCTCAAAACACCACCGCAAAGCGATCGTAGAAAAGTAAGGGAAATCATTCACTCTCCGACATCCTCGTTTACGCAACTCCGAACATCCATCCCAATAATTTATCGCCCGCAAATATTAACGACAGCTTGTATTTCACAGGGTATTAGTCCGCAAAGCTGACGGCAAGGAAGGATGGCTGCCAATGTCGATTCTAATGCAGACGGCGCTGAGCGAAGACAGCTCTGCCGTGACGGGCCACAAGCCCGAGGATTCTCGCTTCCGACGAGAGTGAGTGTCTCTTTATACTGCACTTCTTCTCGCATCGCTGATCCCGCGATTTACCGTCTCGCCGGCGTTTTCTAGGGCCGTCATCAAAGAGCTGGTCGAGACGGAGGAGGAGTTCGGCCGGGACCTGCAGCTGGTGGTGGACCGATACCTGAAGCCCCTCGACAACGCCGACGTGCCGCGCGTCGTGCGCGACAACAAGGAAATTATATTCACGAATCTGAAACAAATCGCGGACTTTCACAATACGTAAGTAGCTCGGGAAGCGAGGAGTCCTCAAGCTCCTCGAGGTATATAACACCGCAAAACAAAGCACGACACACAGGAGGGATGCTTCTTTGGAATTTCGATGCGTCGTTGCGCGGATCTTTCAGTCGGTTTATGGCACCGGGAACGATTTGCGATGGATCGTAAAAATTGTATTTTTAACAATCGGTAAACTTGTAAAGTTACGGATGTTATGAAGCGCTTAAAAATCAAGAGGTGCAGGAACAATAAAATGCAATTTGGAGCAGGCTTCTATTAATATCTTTTTAAGAGAGATAAAATGTAATGATTAGATAGTTTGTAGACGATTCCGGTGGTAAATGCGATGAGGGCTTTTATTGCATCGGTTACTCGCGCATGAATGTTTTATAATGATACTTCAATTTATAGTGGTACTTTTACATGAAATACTGCTTCGAAGTAAATAAATAATCTATTTACTCGGTTAAATACTTGGGTGCTCCGACGAAATATCATAAAATTGCCGCAATCATCGTTGATGAAAGCCAAACAATTGCTCAAGTAGACCAGTATTTTATTTGACTTTATAAAATATTTTACATAACTCAAAATAAGATTCTAATTAATAATTCAATAAAAAGTACTTTCGTTCAATAAACGGAAAATCGAAAACACAAAAATTTAGCATCAAACTCGTAAACTAATCGGCCGTGTTCTCGAGCTCTCTTCCAAAAATCGAGTCCCCGAGGCGTACAGCGCGTCGTCAATTGTTTGTACAACCGAAATAAATCGAATCGCTTAAAAGAGCGAGGCTTCGCCGTTGGCTCCCCGTTTTTCCCACGAAGGCACGAACCCGAGCTGGCTCGGGAGCCTGCTGTCGAGGAGAGCTTAGCGGACTCGCCTGGGGATCGAAAGCTATTTACCTCGCGTTCGGGTTTAAATTTAACCTTCGCATTATAAGATAGAAGCCCGAGGTGTAATTTAGCTTGATAAGCTATGTGAATATTCGCGGCTGAAGCCGCTGCATCGGCCCGAAAATAAACGGTTTAGCCGCGCTGAGTCATGCGGAAGGATATATGTTGCAGCAGCTCTTTCCTGCCTCGAGGAATCCGATCGGGGATCGCGGCCGGGTCGCGCCGGTTTATCTTCGCGATGCGCTTTCGAAGCTCTGCGCAACGATGCCGAATTGACGATGCTCCTTTTAAACTCTGACACGAAACAAAGGAAACTTATGTATGGCAAAATTTAAGATCTTTGAGTATACACTTTTACGATTGGAAATTGCACGCAAACAATACCCACACACTTGTACATTTACAACGACACGTATACACGTCAATGAAAAATGCATTTTTTCTTTAGATTTCAGTCAGTAAATTGCGTAAGTCAGTATTTGTGAGTTTTTGTGGTTTTCTTCGTGTAAACTTTTAATCACCTTACAGTTGTAACCCCCTTTCGCAAGTCATTATTTCGAGTAATTTCTCACGTATTGCTTGATTATACAAAAGAGCGTAATTAACGTCCGTTATCGACATCTCTAATCATTTTTTCATGTAAAAAAAATCCATGTATCATTCAAAAGTTTACTACTCTAAAAATCCATCTTATCCGTTGTGGAGTTTTGTATTAAAAATAAAAGGGCCAAGTTCAATGCCAGCGAAAAACTGACCTTCTTATTTCGGCCCGGCCACTGCGTGCAATACGTGCCGGAGGGTTTTGTGTCGAGTTGTTGCGAGATATGCAAATAAAAAAGGTTTTAGCACGTAAGAGTGGAGTGACCTTGGCACGACATTAATTCCGGCCTTACTTAGATCGTTCGGCAGGGTCTTAATCGAGGGTGTCAAGTACTACGCGGATCAGCCACGAATGCTCGGCAAGACCTTTCTCAGACTGGTAAGTTCCAAGCCATCAATCAAATGACGACGACTTTCGTCGTCAGCTTTCATATGCGATTTATCGAGTATAGATATTGATCGGTGATGCTCGCCGAAACTTCCTTTGATTGCGGAACGGAGCGAGATATTTCTAAATTGTTCAGTCGATTTATTGTAACTAAATTCAGATTAATTTATCGGAATTTAATTCAGGCGCGGGGAAAGTCATTTCGACACTGATCATTGGGGGGTGATTTTTATTTCAGGAAAGAGATTTTGACCAACACGTGGCTTACTGCAGGGATGAACCGGCAGCTCAGGAGTTTTTACAGTCTAATAATCAAGTTCGGGAATATTTTGAGGTAAATATGAAAGATCTGGGTAAATTAATTAATTATTTATGGCTTCTACTTCGCTTGAGTACTCGTTTTTTCTTGCAAATTTTTGCAAGTGGGCTAATATTATCTTTTTACCTACTTTTCTACATGCTAATCTTGTTTTTATTTTCTTGGTGCTAATTTTTGAAAAGCTTTTCTCGTTATGATTTTAGGAATCCTTCTTTCTATAAAAAAAAATTCAAATTTTGGTAAGACTATCATAAATTTCTGCAAGAAAATGTCGTGTCTCATACTTACACTTATATTTAATGTTTGCTCTCACTTTTGAAATCTGTAGTAATTTATTTAAAATGTTTAAACGGAATCTGTTGAATCATTCGTCGGTAAATATCAAGATTCAAAAATCGTGGTAAGGTAGGTTTCTTGCCCGATCTCAATCTATGTTTATAACAAGACTAGAGAAATATTATCTTTGGCGCTTTTGCTTTTTAATACATAGATGAAACTATTAAACTTGATTACTTAATTAATTTGTAGTACTACAAATAGTACTACAGTACCTAGATAATTAATGATTTGAATTAAAGGAAACTTAAATATTTTGAAGCTCTTCCTCTTCTTTATTAATGTCTACAATTAATAAAAAAATATTCAAGCATCCCAACTTGCAAGCAAAACATAGCGATAGAATTGTGTGCGCACACTGAAAACTTAAAATTTTTCCAACTTTCTAACTAACTGTCAATATAACTATTTAAAAAATGCTTTTGCCAATTCTGACGTCACCGAAGCATCCAAACGTTTTTCCACCAGCATATTAAATTTCCGCGTGCTCTGAACTTGAAATCCTAAAACTGTTTATCTGTCCAGTTTTTTTTTAGTTCGCTGCTCGACCTGCTATTTATACTTGACGACTATTCTGCATATAATTATTCAGCGCTAGAAAATGTCCAATTCGCGACTGAGACGCGACTCATAATGGTTATTTAAAGTAACAATAACAAGAAAATAAAATTCTTGCTCGCGCGGCGTAGCGACAAAGTGATCATGGAAAAAGAGAGGAAATGTAACATTGCATAACGGCGGGGGCATATGGGCGACTGTCCAGACCTCAAAATAGCTTCGTTTATTTTAACATGGGAACATTTTGTGACTTTTCTCCACGCAAAACTTTTCGTAGCTTTTCACGGTTAGGATGCGGAGATTAAACCGGCAAAAATTACAAACACGACCTCATTATTTTCGAATTATTGCCTGTTTGCGTTATAAACTCTGAAATTTATTCAGATGCCGTTGACGGATCTTTTTTAAAAATAGAACTTTTTTAAGGTAAACTTTTGCTTTTATTTTGTTTTTTAATAATTATTTTTCCAGAATTTATGGCCAAAATTATTGTTAAAAGGCCATTCTTTTGATTTGCAAAATAAATGAATTTGGCGCTACTAAAATAAATCAATCACTTTTTTTCAGTCTCTGTTTATTAATTTTTTAGTTATTGAATTTGATTTCTTTATAATTTAAAAAAAAAATGATACTGATGTTTCAAAAACATGTTATGCAAAAAGAAAACATTATTAATTTTCAACTTCGCCAAAAGCAATTTATATTAATTTAAATAATATTTTATGTATTTATTTACATTACTGAAATCAGTAATCAATTTAATAAAAAAAAGAAATGTTTAAAACCATAATAATATTCAGATGTTGAACTATATTGTGAACCATGAGTGTAAGTCTTTAAATAACTGTAGAATGTCGTGTTTATTTGAACCAATGATGTTCCCCAATAACTTCAAACGCAATTCAAAAAATTAGTGCTTTCTGTACTGATTTCAATTTTTTGTAGGTCAGTAAAAATACATTGCCCTTACCTTGCTATATTAATATAATTTTTATGAATTTTCGCCCGATGACATTCGGAACCACTGCCCGAAAATAAAAGTTTGTCTCTGCGGCGATCAGCAGTAGCAAAACAAATTTAAATAATTACTCATTTGTCTCAATGTTTTCTGACTACTTTGCATACAGTAAGTTCACCGCAAAATGAAAAGTATTATTTGAAGACTTCCAAGATTCCAAAATAGTCCGTTAAATTAAACCCTTAAATTTGTAATTTTCAACCTGCCCCATTAAATTTGATTTAGTATTTCCGCGTAATACTAATCTCTACTAGCTTAATTTGTACCCCATTTCACTTTCAACAACTGTACAAATGTAAATCCTCCCTTTGAACCCGCCCAAATTTAAATTCGTCATTTATAAAAAGTGATTGGTCCGTCCCAATAAAAGCTCAAATTATTCTAAAAAAGCATCGCGTCAAGTTGCTGAGGGTGGGGGGAGGGGGGCGCTTAATCGCTTTTTTCACCCAGCCGCAGTAAGCAAGCTTCGCAGCCGAGTATGACAGGCGGAGCAGAGGAGAGAGCGGCGTCTTTTTGGAACGTCACGCCTCGGAAATTAGTTTTCGTCTGCCTCGCGGTCACTGAGTCTTTGGCCAAGATTAGCCCTGGCCGAATTCCCCTCCCACTCCTGCTGTATTCCTCCTCTTCCTCCCCCGAACGGATCCACCTCCGATTTTTCCACGTCGAGAGCTCTATTTCGAAATCGACTTCATTCCGATTTCGACTCGATCGAGTCGAGGCGACTTGTCATCATGGACAGGAAGGCCCGCCGCCGCCGGACTCTCTCCGGTCCTCTCTCACACCCCTTCTCGCGAGATCGAAAGAGAGAGAGAGTTGGGATGAGAGTAGGGATATTTCGCTAACCACCGACTCTATATCCAAATGTCGAAATGAGAATGAAGGCGGTCCAGTCTGCGACGAGCGTCGCCGCCGTCGCCTCATCCGCCTCCCCCGTCGACGAAAGCTCGCCTCTTCTTTTTTTGTTTAGGAGTTAGGGACGCCTCGCAGTTCCGCACTTCAATCGCGAGCAGGTGTGTGTGTGTGTGTGCGCGCGCGCGGGGCTGCGTTGCGCGACGTTGCACTTGACATCACCGTCAGCGTTCGTCAGCGCCCGACTATTACGTGTGTCAGTGCAGTGCTCGAGTGACCCCCTCGACTATTACATCTCGAGGTGGGCCTCTTTCTTTCGGGAGTTTCGAAAAACTATATATTATACGCTTCTCGCCGTTGCAAAAGTTTCGTTCTAAAAATATCAGGATATCACGACCGACCGCTATTCTATCTATTTATAAATAGACTTTCATATTTTGTATGCTTTGAAACTATGCCAGATATAAGAAGGAGCTCCATGATTTGAGATGTAATATTTGAGGAAAAAAGCTTTTCGCGCCCGCGAGTGTGGCGATTGTGGTAAAAGCACTGCAGCCTGGACTCACACGTTTATACCCTTGTGTTTTTGTTAAGGAGCTGAGCCAGAAACTCGGCGACGACAAGAGCGTTTCGGAGCACCTGAAGCTACCGATCCAACGCATCAATGACTACCAGCTTCTGCTGAAGGTAAGCCGATTGTCGCCTCCTCGTTATCGCGCCTCGTCAAAATTATCCCCCAAGAGCTCGATACTTTGTAAGCGCGATTTATGCCTTTGGATTTCGTCCAATCTCGCGGCGACTAGATCGTATTACAACTCCCCGAGCGGCGAAGACATGGAAATTTCACCGTAAACCTCTTCCCGATAAAACCAATTCCGCGCTGCGCCGCGAATTTGTCTATTGGCGCAGCATCGGCTCATTTGCTGCGCATATAAACGCGAGCGGCCCAAAGTTACCTAATGCCTTTCGCGCGCGGATAGTTATTGCTTTGACGGATATTAGCCGAGAAATTATCGAGGTCGCGCGGGATCGTAAAAATAACGCGCGATAATGCAGAGAGAGATGCTTCGCGCTGAATTTTATCAAATTCAATTAGGATATAGTTGGGTCCCGAGAGGCTATTCGAGCGAGAACTTTTTCATTGCTACACTGCCAATGTATTTTTGAACTTTATTTTGTTTATTTCGAGCGGCGCCATATACAATCGAGACCAGATGTTGATTCGCGAGGCGCATCATAAGTAAAAAAAAACACGCGGGCCGGGACACTTTTTTTCGGAAAAATTCATCAAACGACACGTCGCGCCGAATAAATAAAATCCCGCGCGCCGATCCAGCGCCACATTGGCTCGCCCCATCGAATTTCCAGAGGAAGGGAGGAGGCAGCAGCGTTCGAAAAAAAGTTCGCGTTCGCCTAGAGAGCTGCTCGCCGAGAGATTCCGCACGAGTATGAGAGATCGAGTGGGCGCCACACGGATTTAGCTCGCTAAAAATGGCTCCTCCCGATCGTTCCAATATCACAAGAATCCAAGCATTGTCATGTTATTTCGGTGATCGCTTTTCGTGAATGTAAGAGTCGGCGCTGTTCTTTTCACCCCCCGCAGGAGCTGGTCAAGTACTCGACGCGGCTGGGCGAGGACTGCGACGACCTCCAGAAGGCTCTGGAGTTGATGCTAGGGATCCCCCACCGAGCGACCGACAACAAGTTCATCAGTAACATCGAGGGATACAAGGGCAACATCCACAAGCTCGGCAGATTACTCACTCACGTCAGTAGCGCTTCGTTGAGTTTCTTTCCACTGAGCTGTATAAGGTGAATCGTCGTCCGATTTAATCGTCGTGTTTTGTGTGTTCGGAGTGCAGGAGTGGTACACTGTTACGGACAAGGACGGAAAGAGCAAGGAGAGGTACCTATTCCTTTTCAAGGCCCGGATTCTCGTCTGCAAGGTCAGGCGCATCTCCGACGACAGATCGGTCTTCGTTCTCAAGGATATCATTCGAGTAAGTGCGATTTATCGATGGCTCAAAGCGAATCGCCATCGAGATTTATTTATTTATCCTCCCTCCCGAGCGAATTTTAAAAGAGTCATTATTCACTTTTATCGTCCCACTTCTTACTTCAGCCACGAAAATAAACTAAAGTCGCAGTACTTGCGAGTAGTAGGCAGTCGGTTAAAACTCTCTCGACACTCTTAAAAATTTCAGCTCCCCGAGGTCGAGCTAAAGGACCACCCGGACAACTTGCGCAGCTTCGAGCTCCACCAGAAGCCGGGGGCAGCTGACTCGAGGACCCATTACCCGATCACCCTCTCCGCCCACAAGGACCCGGTCAAGGCCAGCTGGCTGAAGGAGATACGCCAGTACGCCAGTGATGTAGTGGCGCTTGCCGAGCACGCAGCCGACGACTTGCAGCTGACCGACGTTCCCGAGCCCGACAAAGGAAACCCAGGGGAACAGACACAGGCAGACATGTCGCGACGATACTCATCGAGTCGCGTGAGCGCTTCTTCGAAGCTCGTCGAAGGTACGCGCGGTTATTCACGCTCTTCTTCGGCTGAAACTTTAAATAATAGGGATGTCTGCTACAATTACTTGTAACTGTTAATTAATACACTTGAATTATTGAAACTAATTGGCATAAAGTAAATTGCCAATTTCTCATTTCCGAGGGAAATATCAATTTTAAATCTGCCAGCTAAAAATACAGATAAATTTATGATTGACCCATTCCAACATCTGCTGAAGATATTCATCATCCCACGTTGAAACGAATTTTCAATTTTAGAATCGTCGTTCTCGAGCGTAACGAGCAGCCGAATGGTGGCGGAGTCCTCCTACGTGTCATCGAGCTCGGCTACCCAGAGCGCGCAGCAGATAACTTCCACCGGAGGAACCGCCATCGAGTCCTCCAGCTCTTACCAACGAAGAGTCTCCGGAGGTACATCCGCGGTCGACGCCTCGGAAACGAAGACCGCCAGACTCGCCTTGTCCAGCGAGGCTGGCAAGCCCAAGTTCCAGAAGACCATCGAAGGATGCCAAGTGGAACGTAAGACTAATATATATATATTGTTTGTTACTTCTTTCGATTGACTTCGATTCCGAGTCTGGAGACGACTATCGGACTGTAATATTTTAATTTAAAATTGAAGAACTAAAAATGTTAGAGTAGTATGACATAATTAAATAGTTATTAAATAGATTAACCAGAAAGTAGCCCTCAATTTGAAGTAGCGATCCCCGAGTACAGTATCGTTATTGACAATTGATGGCGTAAAAAAATATTTAAATTCTATTTGAAAGATAACTGTTAAATTAGAAAGGTAGACTTACTAAAACAATGAAAAGGACACTCTGGAAAATACTCTGTAAATGGTATTGGTACAAGTATGGTAAAATGAGTATTACACAAGGCAATACTATCATACACAATATTTACTCAATGGGCTGAGTAAAGAGAGAATATAACATTCGTTTGCGATTCTCCCGCTGGACAAAGCGAACCGTTAATTGAAATAAACGAACCGCCCTTAATCGATATAAATAATGATTAGTTATCTGAAACCGTTTTTCCTGTTCTAGCATCTCGAGCAAAATTGGCTATGTTACACGTCATAGGTAAAGTCAATTGCAGCGTGTATATCACGTATAATCATCGTCTCTTACAATCGCCTTCTCTTTGTATATCTATAAACTATGTATTTTTCTGTCGTTTTTTACTATAGAGTTACAAAGTATATCTCACTCTTGTTTACTTTTTATTAGTGGCTTACAAAAGTAAAAAAAAAAAAACGCTTTCAATCACGTCGTTGCTTCAATGTTCTATATTAGAAAAACGATGCTTCTACCGCCTAATTCTTTGAGACTTTTTTCTTTTTTCGACTCTATTTTTCTTTTTCACTGTAAATGACACACACACATACACCATCACGCACTTATCCATTTACTCTTGTCATTCACACACTGACTCCATGTCGTTATTTACACGCTCAAGCACAATTTTTGTAAGTACACTGTTGGTTACGCATTTTTTAGTAGTGGTAATTCAAGGCACTTGTAAAGTACACTCAGCGGCCATACGACAAAGTACTCGTCAAAACATTGTAAATAATAAGATTTACATGTATACAAATAAACAATTTTTGTAGCGCAGCATTTACTTTGTTTTTTTTTTTAGGAATAATATGCTGTTCTGTAACGCAGTGTAATGTGTAAAAAAAATGTGATTCATCCATATATCACTCATATTCGTTCTTTACTCATTATTTTACTCTCGCTTCCTCGTCCCCGCGACACTCTCGCCCGCGCCTAAAATTCAATTTCAATTTCACAGCCGGAGAATGTGCCACTTTCGAGTGCGTCATGAAGGCATCCGAGTCCATGACGAAGATGGTGTGGTTGAAGGACAACAAGCCCATGGACGATAAACTTGCGGATCGCGTGAAGACGATTCAAGACGGCGAAGCCTTCAAGTTGGAAATCGAAAACGTACTGGAATCGGATTCCGGCATTTACACGGCTCGCGCGACCAACGGAGAAGGACTGGCAACTTGCACGGCGCAATTGGTTGTGCAGCAATGTGAGTTAACTCGGATATTTTTTCAGTCTTTTGAAAATAATTAAAAACGAAACCCTTGCTTTGCAGTAACTCCCGAAGAAAGGAAAGCCAGGGCCGACGCCAACTCGCCAATCTTCTTGGTACGGTTGAAGGACACAGAGCTCCTTGAAAACACGTACCTGCGATTCATGATCAAAGTCAAGGGCGACCCCAACCCGGAGCTCAAATTGTACGCAATCTCTGTTACCCCTTTTCACAAAATCAATGAATAAGATATCACTGCTGATCATTAAACGCTTTCAATATAGCTACAAGGACGGCGTGCTGATCGACTCGAAGAACGAGCGAGTGAAGGTAATCACGGAGAAGGCGGACAAGGGCTTCTACGAGATCATCATTCCGGACGTTCAGAGGGAGGACGCCGGCAAGTACAGCTGCTCGGCGCAGAACCGCTTCGGCGAGGCGACGTGCGAGGCCACCGTCACCGTCACCGACGAGAAGCAGATGTTCGCCGGCCTACCCGAGGGTCTCCTCGAGCCGGGAGCCGAGCCGAAGTTCGTCTGGACCAGGGACGGCGTGCCCTTCGATCCCGAGGAGAGGTTCAAGGTCCTGTTCAAGGACAGCGAGGACACCCTGGCGCTCGTCTTCCAGCATGTCAAGCCGGAGGACGCCGGACTGTACACCTGCGTCGCTCAGACCAGCACCGGGAACATCAGCTGCAGCGCCGAGCTCACTGTACAGGGAACGGTTAATCAGCTGCTGAAGGAGCCGGCCAAGCCGGCACTGCAGTCCGAGTCGAGGACGTCGGAAGTCAGCGCCGGTGGCTCGGCTATGCTCGACCTTCAGGTAAGGCTTTTTCACTCTTGCGTCTAAAATGTTTACATTTTACTAAAACATTGCACAATCTTATCCGACGTAGGTGAAAGGCTACCCGAAGCCGAACATCACCTGGACCAAGGACGGGCAGGAGATCATCGCCGGAGGCAGGATAAAGTATCTGTGGGAAGACGAGGAGTCCCTATCTCTGGTGATTAAGCAGGTAACCGCCCAAGACGCCGGCGTCTACAAGATTCGCGCCAAGAACGAGCTGGGCGAGGACAACACGCAGATAGAGCTGATCGTCAAGTCCGGGCCGAAGATCACCAAGCGCATGGAGAACATCACCGTGCAGGCCGAGCAGACGATCAAGATGTCGGTCGACATCGAGGCTTCGCCGGCGCCCAACGTCAAGTGGTACAAGAACAACCAGATCATCCAAGAGTCCGAGCGCATATCCATCTCCAAGGAATCCGACAAGACTTACACCCTCACCATCAAGAGCGCCTCTCTGGAGGACTCTGGCTCGTACTCCATCGTCGCCAAGAACGAGATCAACGAGACCTCGCAGTTCTGGGACTGCACGGTCAAGTACCCGCCGCGCATCACCAAGAAACTCGGCGAGCCGCGGCTCATCGAGGAAGGCGACAGCCTGACTCTGCAGATCGAGGTCGAATCCGATTACCCGCCGACTGTCGTGTGGATCAAGGACGAGGAGGTGTTGAAGCAGAGCGAGCGCGTACTGATTAGCGAGGACGGTAACAAGTATTCTCTGCAGATTGACAAGCTGATCGATACGGATACGGCCGCCTATAAAGTTGAGGTTTCCAACAAGGATGGAAAGAGGACTGATGAAACTGCGATTCAGGTATTATAGGAACTTGTGCTTTATTAAAATTTTTTAAGATTCTTTTGTACTGGTAAAAATGACTAATTTGTAAATTTCAGGTCCGTTCCGCTCCATTATTTAGAAAGAAATTAGAGGACAAAACAGCAACGGAGAACGAAGCCAACGTGGAATTGTCCGTAACGATCGACAGCTTCTCCGAGCCGGAAGTGGAATGGTACTTCAAGGGTAAAAAGATCTCCGAAGAGAAGAAGGAGTACACCCAGTCCAAGGACGGCAACGTCTACAAATTAGTGATCAAACAAGCGAAAACGGAATGCGCCGGCAAGTACACTTGCAAGGCGAAGAACGAGGTGGGCCAAAGCGAGAGTTCCGCGGCTTTGACCGTCAATTTCAGGCCTAAGCTGGTCAAGAAATTGGCCGATCAGAAGGTGAAGGAAGGCGAGACGCTGAAGCTGACGGTACAAGTCTCCGCTGTACCGGACCCCGAAGTCAAGTGGTACAAAGACGGACAAGAGGTTTCTGCTGATGCCAGGATCAAGATCTCCCGGGATAGTCAACGGCTTGAGAATTACGACTTGACGGTCACTCTGTTGAAGGGCTCGGACGGTGGAGTCTACGAAGTGCGAGCTGCCAACGACTTGGGTTTCGTCTCTAGCAAGAGCAAAGTCATCGTTTTAAGTGAGTACCATATCGATTGTTTAATATTTGTAATCGTAAATCAGCTATTCGAACAGAATTATCTCCGTCTGTAAGTACTTGAAAAATCGTGTCCCCCAATGCTAAAGATTTTCGTTAATTTGTTCATTTATGTGTACAACTTCCACTCCCTTTTATATACGTATTTAATGAATTTGTCTCTTAACAAAACTTCTACATTAAAACTATATTTTGAAACGTTACACTTAGCTAAATCCGAGGAAACGACGGAAGAAGCTGTAAAAGATGAAGAACAGAAGGCAGTCGAAGAAGATTTATCAGATAAAAAACAGAGTGCAGAACAAGAAGGTGTGAATAATATATTTTTTTTAGTAAAAGTTCAAAAATTTTATGTTCTAATAGATGAGTGCAATGTACTAATTTTTCTTGCTTTTTCGTAGAACAAACCATTTTTAAAAAATATGGTTTTTTAATAATTATTAAAAGTAAAAATTAGTGCAATGTATGAAAAACATAAAAATTTATTTCTAATGAAATTACTACAGCTTAATTTTAAACAAAATTAGAGTGAAATATTTTAATCACGTTTTAAATATAGCTCTTGTGAAGATATTTTTGTAAAAGTAAATGCAGCTTTTATTTTCTCTTTTTTTTTTGCACAACTTTTAATTAAATTTTTGAATTTAAAAAATTTTTAATATAAGTATCACTAAAACTTTATTCTACTTACTTAATATGAATAAATAATGTTCACTTTTTTACTTTGAAAGTTTTTTACTGATTTATTAAATTTTACTGTAAAAGAATTTTTTCCCTTATTTTTGTATTTTGAATTTTTCATAATTTTCTGTTAATATTTTCACAAGAGAAAAATGACTAAGCAGTATTGCCGACATACTCAAATGCTACTAAAAACCCAGTCCCAGCAAAAAGTCTGCCAAAATCTTGTATATAAAAATACTGTACAGTATAAAGCTAATATTCTACTTAGCTTCATAAACGTAAGCTTTAAAGAGGTAGTTGTAGAAAACAAATTTGTAATAAATTCAGGTCGTGTCAAAGTGACGAAGCATAAGTCCGAAGTTGTTAAAGGTTCAGGTGGGGAAACGATAACTATTTCCGTCGCTTCAACAACCGAGCACGAAGCTACTTTATCAGGTATTCTTTACAACAAGTACACTACGCAGCCAACTGCAGTAAATATTATAAAATTAAAAATCTTAATATTTAATACCGCTTACGCACTAGTCGCTTCGAAGTACTTGACGTGTTACATACGCAACAGAAGAGTACATATATTTATAAGCTCATAGACACAGAATGCTTCTGCAAACAAAGACAGTCTCTATATGATCATTCATTTAGCTTCTTTACGAGTAACGACAATAAAATATTTGTCAAAATTTACATAAAAGTCCTGTAATATCTGTAGCGTAATATTTATTAACTTCAAGGCTTCACATAACAAAAGCAGCGCACTAACACTCCGTCTAATGAGTGCCACCCATGTAGCACGGAGAACCGATCGCTTGGCCGCCGCTAAATTGTTACCTTAGCTTCGCTTCGGACGTGAACGACTTGATGGTCACATTGGAGCGAGCTTCCGTAGGTCCGGACGAGAAGCATACCATCAGCACGATGAAGTCGACCAAAGTCGAAGTCCAAGAGATGAACACCCACGACGTCGGGCCTCAGGTGGAGGAGATCGCCTCCTACAGTTACACCATTCACGAGGACGAGGAGATCTCGTCCAAGCCTCAAAACGGTATGTTGATCGAGGAATTCTCCGAAAGCGAGGATAAGGATAACAAAGGAAAGCTTGATAAGCTGCACGTCAATCGAGGCGTTTCCATCGTTTCCGTATCTGACGATGATACCAGTGCCAAAGGCATCTCTCGGGATGTCAGTACCGACGACATCCAGGGTTTGGACATGACCGAGGACGTGAACGGAAATGGAATGAACGGAAACGGCGAGGCGGACATCTACGAAAAGAGAACCCTTTGCGAAGAAACGATAATCGAAGAGCGATCTATCGACGAATCTTTAACCGAGTCCGATAAACCGCAGAAACGCGACTCCGTCGCCACAAACGGGCACATTACGAAAGAGAAATACGAACGAAAAGCATCTATTTCTTCCGAGAGCCAATTTGCGAAAGATACCACGACTTCTGAAACGAGCGTAAAGCAGAATGCTGTGATAGAGGAGAGTAAATTGACGAGGCAGAGTTCGATCAGAAGGGACAGCATTTCTGAAGCGAAGCAAGTGCAGCGCGAAGACGTTTCTACTCCTATCAAACAGAACGGAGTTTCAGAGGAGCACAAGCAGAACGGTGTTCTTTCAAGGCAGAGTTCTCTGAGTAACAAGACTTTATCAAGACAGAGCTCAAAATTAGAAAGGTTCGACTCTACTGAAACCGAGAAGATTGAAGAAAAAACGATTTCTAGACAGAGCTCCATGAATGCCAAGAACTTGTCTAGGCAAAGCTCTAAATTGGAGAGATTCGACTCCGTTGAAAGCGAGAAAGTTCAAGAAAAGACAATTTCCAGACAGAGCTCCCTCAATGCTAAAACTCTATCGAGACAGAGCTCTAAGCTGGAAAGATTCGACTCTGTCGAAAGCGAGAAAGTTCGAGAAAAGACAATTTCTAGAGAAAATTCGATAAAAGCGGCAATCGAGGATGACGAGGAAGAGGACGAAGATATGAAAAAGTTATTTGAACGAATCAAACGGCAAAGATCTGTGCTCGAAGAAATTTTAGAAAATAACGACAAGAAAGACGGCAACGGAAAAGAAGGTAATTTCAAAACGAACGAGAATTAATGTGATAAGAATAAAGTTTAAATTGAATCTTTTAAAAAGAATAAAGCTTCGATAGTTTCTATTATCTATAACTAACTCTCCCTATCTTCGAATCTGTCACACTACATTTTTTGTTTTACATTGTACACGACTAACTAAAAGTTTATGTTTACTTGTGGTAATTGCATCTCATCGCATTTGTCATAAAAACAAAAATATTCACACGCATGAGCTTGGCCTGCACGAAAACACAAAGTCAGAACGGCAACCACTACAAAAATAGAGACTTCGGGAAACAGGATGAGTATTTTAGATCAAACTGGTAAATAAGAGGTTGAATATTATAGCTTTTTGTGTATGAGATGTTTTGAAATATATATCGATATTTATCGTTGAACTTTCTCCCGCAATTTTCTAAAGTAGTTTTATCATTTACGCAGCATCTCCTATAATCGTCAGTTCCAATTTGGAAGACCGAGATATCTTTGAGACGCAGAGCACAGGATTTGAGATTAAAGCTACCGGTTTGCCAAGACCAGACGCTAAATGGTACAAGGACGGAGTGCCATTGAAGGTTTCGAAGAGAATACAATACCAAACAGTCGGAGAAGTCTTTACTTTGAACGTTAGCAAAGCTCTCCAAGACGATTCTGGTCTTTACACCGTCGTCTTCACGAATAAATTAGGAGAAAAGTCACTCGAAGGTTTTTTGAATGTCGAACCCGTCGACGAGCTTCGTAAACCAAAGATCCTTAAAAATCTTGAAGACGCTGACGTTGATGAAGGAAAGACCGGTGTTTTCACGGCAGTCGTTACTGGAGATCCCATTCCAGAGGCTATATGGTAAAAATTATTCTATTTCTAAGACTAAATAATTATACATATACTTTTATTAATATATTAATATTTGCATCAGGATGCTGAAGGACGAAGTTATTAATGTTGAAGCTGACCGACATAAAGCCAAGGTCACAAGTAAGGTAATAGAAGATAATCTAAAAGAATGCACGTACACTTTAGAGATTCCGGAATGCAGTCCAAGCGATGTTGGAAACTACACGTTGACAGTGATAAACGAATATGGAGAAGCATCAACTAACGTAAGAAGTCAATGCCCTCTTTGAATTACCAAATTTTTTGATAATTAAAATAAATAACAAGACATCTCGTTCCTTACAGGCTGACCTAGATCTTCGTATTATTCCAATAATTGAAGACTTTCAAGACTTGGTGGCTCCTGTGGGCGAATCAACAGTTTGGGAGGCAACTATTAAAGCTAATCCAAGACCAAAGATCGTCTGGCAATGTGACGGCCGTGATGTTACCTTAGACGATCGCTTTACACCGGAAGATGATTACAAGAAAAAGAAGTACAGGCTGAAAATCAAAAACGTCGAAGTTTGCGATGGTGGACGCTATAAAGTCGTGGCTTCTAACGAGATGGGCGAATCATCTGAGGAGGCTCAACTGAAACCTTACGGTAAGCCAACGTAAAACTGAAAAATTTGATTGTAGGTCATGAATATTAAATCATTTTTCCCGCTACAGTTGAAGCGCCGGTATTCACCAAGGAACTGAAAGACTACGTATCCGTCCGAGACCAGAACAACTATGAGGCAGAAGTAAGGGTAACTGGTTATCCCAGACCAGCGATCACATGGCTGAAGAACGGTGTGGAAATTTACGAGGACATGCGTAATACCATCGCAACGACCATCGAGGGTCCAGAAGTGATAAGTAAATGGAGTATCGAGCGCTTTGGTGAAAAGGACGCTGGAAATTACACCTGTCAAGCAATTAACATGGCCGGCTCTACAAGAACTGTTAGTGAACTCTCCCTTACTCGATTCCCTCCAAAGTTCTTCCGTACTTTGCCACCTGCACTCGATCTCGAGCAAGGCGAGCCTCTGGAATTGTTTGCCAAATGCGATGGTAGTCCAATACCTATGGTGGCTTGGTACAAAGATGGCGAACTCATCGTGCCAGATGATCACCTTAAGATTGAAGTTTTGCCTGACGGAACTATGAGGTTGTCCATCGATCATGTAAAACCGACAGACTCTGGTGCCTACAAAATCGTTGCCTCAAACACTGGCGGTGATAATCCTTCTCAGTGCGCTGTTGCAGTCAGACGTAAATATTTTTATTTAATTTTTTCTTCTTAGTTTAAGATTGCAGCTTTTTTAATACGCGTTTTAACTCTGACTCTTTTAGCTGAATCAAAGGCACCTTACTTGAAGAAAACATTGGAAGATGTAAATGCCAAGGTTGGAGAACCTTTGAAATTGGAAGTACAGGTTGTGGCTTTCCCCAACCCAACAGTTCAGTGGTTCAAGGATGATCTTCCTCTAAGACCATCGAAGGAGATTTACTTTAATAATGAACCAAACGGTCTCATTGGAATGTCGATTGACAAATTGCGTCCAGAAGATGCTGGAGTTTACACCATTGTTGTCTCGAATGATTTAGGAGAAGTAACTGGAACTTCAAATGTAGAGGTAGAAGAGCTCGAGAAACGACCTGCTTTCATAGGAACACTTCATCCAATGACTGTCGTCGAAGGTTTCCCTGCCAAACTTGAGGTGAAACTAGTCGGCAAACCTGCGCCGGCTTTGAAATGGACCCACAACGGACAAGAGGTAATTTATCGTCACCATTTTTCTACCCTTCAGCTTTAACAAGTTAATTTTTAAAATTCACTAATCTTCTTCAGATTGTTCCTGATGGTGAACATATCAAGATAGTTGACCAACCAGACGGTAGCCAAGCTCTGTTGATTGACAAGTGTGGACCAGCTGATGTAGGGGAATACGAAGTTCAAGCCAGCAACTCCCAGGGAGAAGATTCCTGCAAGGCTCAGCTTCAAGTCGCCAGTAGATCACGCGAAGGGGAAGCAGAGGAGAAACCACAATTCTTATCACCATTGCACGATGTAAGTGCCGAAGAAGGTGGACCCTTGAGCTTGCAAGCTCTCTTCCAAGGCAATCCGATTCCTGAAGTCAGTTGGACCAAGGACGGCAAGCCTCTGCAGCCATCTGAGAGGCATATGATGACGTGCGACGGTAAGAAAGTCGGCCTTGAAATCAATCCGTGCGATGCTAAGGACTCAGGTGCGTATGCCTGCGAATTGCGTAACAACTTAGGCACCGATAAGAGCAGTGCTAATGCGTCAGTACGCAAAGTCAACCAAGGACCTCAGTTTGCCCAAAAGTTCTCGGACTTGCAACAAATGATAGGTTCCACCGCCAAGTTCGTAGCTCGCGTAACCGGCATTCCTCAACCGGAAATCAGTTGGTTCTTTGATGATAAGCCAATCGCAGCCGATGACGATAAATACAAGATGAAACGCGATGGAGAAGCTTGCTGTCTTTACGTCAGAGATTGCACTTATGCAGATACTGGACGTTATAAATGCAGAGCTGTTAACAAAGAGGGCAAGGCTGACTGCGAAGCTACTCTTTCCGTTGTAAAGGATCTGTAAGACTTTATTTTGCTTATTTTATTTTAACGATATATCATTTTTCTCTTTGTTATAAATTCGATAATTGTTTAGGGAGAAGACGCAGAAGGTAGAGCCACCATCCTTCTTGAAACGAGTAGGAGACTGCGAAGTCTATAAGGGCATGACTGCCAAATTCACAGCCTGTGTAACTGGATTCCCTGAACCGGAATTCGAATGGTATCGCGATGACACGAAATTGTGGCCAACAGATCGTATCTTGATGGAGAACGAAGGTTCTGGCCTCTTGAGGCTTACGATTTACCACGTCGACGAAGATGATGCCGGCAAATACACTTGTCGCATTTTCAATCCACACGGTGAAGATAAATCCAGCGGCGAAATGATCTTCGAGAGTAAGTTTACAATCTTTTATGTGTGTAAGCCTTTTTACAAGCTTTACGACATTTACGATATTCCTTTTAGGTATTGAACCTCGACATAAGAGATTAGTCGATCAGTACGTCGAATTCGATAAGTATCGGAAATCTGGCGTGCCACTTCCTCTCTCCGACAGACCCATTATCAGTCGCATGATGGACAGACACTTGACCCTATCTTGGAAGCCATCGATACCATCAATGCCTCGACTCCCTGTTACCTACCAAGTCGAGATGTGCGAGCTGCCCGACGGCGATTGGTTCACCGCTCGCAGCGGCATTCGTGGCTGCGTCTGCGACATCCGCAATCTCATACCTTTCCGCGATTACAAGTTCAGAGTGCGTGTTGAAAACAAGTACGGCATAAGCGATCCGTCGCCATACGCTCAAACCTACCGAGCCAAGCTTGAACCCGATCCACCCAAATTCTACCCATACCTACCACCGGGTATTGACTTCCGTCCCGAAACAAGTCCGTACTTCCCCAAAGACTTCGACATCGAACGGCCGCCGCATGACAACTACGCTCAAGCACCGCGCTTCTTGCGACAAGAATTCGACACGCAATACGGCGTGAAGAACCAGAACTCAAAACTCTTCTGGTTCGTCTATGGTTACCCTAAACCCAAGATGACCTACTACTTCAACGGCGAACTGATCGAGCCAGGCGGTCGCTACGACTACACCTACACGAGGAACGGCCAAGCCACCCTTTTCATTAACAAGATGCTTGAACGGGATGTAGGTGAATACGAGGCCATTGCTACCAACGAACACGGCCAGGCCAGGCAAAAAGTTCATCTCGACATCGCTGAATATCCCACCTTCATCACAAGACCTGATGAAACATTTACCATGGTTCGAAAGATCGCCAAACTTGAAGCTAGAGTTACAGGCGTGCCGTACCCAGAACTCAAGTGGTTCAAGGACTGGAAACCCATTACTTCCTCAACCAGGATAAAGGTTCGTCCGTTTTTTAGCGGAAAAAATATCTAATCTACCAAGTGCTTGAATAACAATATTTTCATTGGCAGATCCAATTCGTCGCACCCGACACATCCATCTTGGTGATCGAAGATGCCATTCTGAAAGACGAGGGCTTGTACTCTCTGTCTGCTGCCAACGTAGCTGGCTGCGCTTCGAGTTCGGCGATGCTTCACATCGAGGAATGCGAGACTGATTGGCGTTACAAGAACTACACGATTAAGGCAGATGTCAAGCCTCGCCAGAAACCAATTCGCGACGACTACGATCTCGGAGACGAACTGGGTCGCGGTACTCAAGGTGTCACTTACCACGCGGTGGAAAGGTCGACTGGTAAGAACTTTGCGGCTAAAATCATGCACGGAAATTCCGAGCTCAGACAGCTTATGTACAACGAGATGGACGCTATGAACAACTTGAATCATCGCAAGATTCTTCGTCTACACGACTCCTATGAGACCGACAGGTCGTTCACTCTTGTTACCGAACTGTATCCTTTTCTTTATTGCTTCATTTTATAATGTCTACACATTATCATATTTTAATTAGCGACTGTAAAATTTATGACGTATTTCTTTTTTCCTTAACTTTATACTTTGATCTCAGTGGTGGAGGTGGAGAACTTGTGGATAATCTTACTAGGAATCCTTATTACACTGAAAGCGAAATTGCTGGTTACATCAGGCAATTACTTTGGGGTCTCGATTACATGCATAAATCGGGATGGGCTCATCTTGGTCTGACGGTATGAATTTTCCCACTTAAATTTTATCTCATAATTTGCATATTTTCATTCTTCGAATGAGTATGAAAACAAATTATTCATATATTTATTTATACAACTATAAATATCATCAAAATAACAGCAGCCTTAAATTAGTTAAATTATCAATGATGCATGAGAAGATCATTAAGAAATAGTAAACATAATTAATTCTGCCAATTTGGCACAGTCCACGTACCTAAATTACGCTTTGTCTCTGTTATTAGTTGGGTGATCTCTTGATTTCTCACCCGGGTGGTGACGACTTGAAAATCGGTGACTTTGGCTTGGCCCGACGCATCGTGCGCAACAAATTGATGACGCTCCTCTACGGTATGCCTGAATACGTGCCACCGGAAGTTCCCAACGGCGAAGGCGTCGAGTACGGAATGGACATGTGGAGCACCGGTATCATCACGTACATCCTACTTACCGGTATTTCGCCATTCCGCGGAGTGAACGATCGGGAAACACTGACCAAGATCAAGGAGGGCAAGTGGAACTTTGACGACGAACGATGGACCCACATCTCGAGCGAGGGCAAAGACTTTATCAAGAAGCTTTTGGAGTACCAGACCGAGAGGAGAATGGACACCGAGACTGCGCTTCGTCATCCTTGGCTAGCTTTCGCTGATAGACCACCATCAGATCCATACAAGATTCCTTCAGAGCATCTGAAGAATTACTACATCCTGTACAGAGATTGGTACAAGAACGCGTCTTGCAGAACGTGGTACCGCAGACGCAGATTAAGCAGTGCATTTGAACACCCCTCGAAGATGGTTTACCCGCCTGGACACAAGTACACGCCGGAGAGGAGTCCCGACAGGACATACGTGCCTACGAAGAAAGAGCGCCCAGACAAAAAGTGGGAACACCGCATACCATCCAGAGAACCTATCGACACGGAACTCGGTCTCATCAAGAGCGAAAGCCAGTATGTAATTTTGACTAATCTTTTAAATTTATTCCGAATTCTTTACTAATTGGTTGAAAAATTTTTAGCTACCAAAATGGACCAGACACGTACTTACTGCAACTCCGAGATACCGATTTCCCAGTGCGCCTTCGCGAGTACATGAAAGTGGCTTACAATCGTGGCACCGGGTTCCCGCGTGCTTTCTCGGACGACGCTTACGACTGGAGGGTGAGCAATAATTCTTGAAGCAAAACTTTTTAAATAAACGCGTCTAAGTCCGAATTGCTTTCAGACGCCGGTTATTCGAGAGAGAAGGCGCTTTACCGACGTCATGGACGAGGAAATCGACGATGAACGCCGAGCCCGCATCAACCAATACGGCAATGCAGACAGCGGTACTCTTCGAAGGTTACGCCACGAACTAGGAACTCGTCTCGACACTTACGCCGAAGTCGAAGCTCTGATGGAGGCCAAGCAGGTCGGGCATCCTCCATTCTTCCGTGAGAAGCCCCAACTCCGACCCGTGCAGGACGGCGAACCCACCCAACTGGCTTGCCTAGTCGTAGGCGATCCCAAACCCATAGTCCAGTGGTTCAAGAACGACTGCGTCGTGCAGGAGAGCAATCGCGTGAAAATCCACGAGGACGAGGAGGGACGCTCGATCCTGACGTTCAACCCCGCCCGCGAACACGACATCGGCATCTACAAGGTGGTGGCTCGCAACAAGCTCGGCCAGACGGTCGCGCGCACGCGTCTACTACGAGCCACGACTCCCTGCGCTCCCGACTCGCCGGAAGTCACCGACGCCTCCGACACAGAGATCCTACTTCGCTGGAAGCAACCTAAATACGACGGTAACACGGCCGTACTCTGCTACAGCCTGCAGTATCGCGAGGGCGACGCCATCGAGTGGATAGACGTCGCGAGCAACATCGACCACGAATTCTTCCTGGTGCACGACCTGAAAGTTAACACGAGTTATAACTTCAGGTTGGCCGCGCGCAACCGCATCGGCTGGAGCGAGCACGGCGTGCCCACGAAGCTCGTCAAGACTCGCGCAAAGCAAGAGGAAGTACCCAAGATACAGATCACCAGAGCAATGAAGCACCTGCAGCAGCTGACCGAGTCAGGTCGCGAGGTTCTACCTGAAGAGCCACGAGTCAAGCTGGACTACTCTGCAGAAGAAAATCCCACGGAGTGGGACAGGACGTCGCGTATATCCGACCGCTACAGCTTCGTATCCGAGGTGTACCGGGGTAGGTTCTCCTTGGTCGCCAAAGGTATCGAAAAGTCCTCCGATCGCGTCGTCGTCGCTAAAATCTTCGAGATGCAACCTGACACGGAAGACGCGGTTCAGGAGGAGTTCGAAGCTCTGCGTTCGCTTCGACACGAGCGCATCGCTCTCCTGGAGGCGGCCTACAATCCCGAAGGTTCACCGGTAGCAGTTCTCGTCATGGAGAAGCTCCAGGGCGCCGATGTCCTCAGCTACTTGGCCAGCAGGCACGAGTACACGGAGGACAGCGTCGCAAGTGTCATTTCCCAGGTCCTCGACGCCCTTCAGTACCTCCACTGGCGGGGCTACTGTCACCTGGACATTCAACCCGACAACGTCGTCATGGCGTCCGTCAGGGCAGTTCAAGTAAAACTCGTGGACTTCGGATCCGCGAAAAAGGTGTCGAAGCTGGGTACGATAGTGCCCAAGACTGGACATCCGGAGTATATGTCGCCTGAGGTACTGAACGGAGAACCGGCGTATCCGACCTCGGACATTTGGCAGGTCGGCGTTTTAGCGTATGTTTTGCTGTCCGGAGTCTCGCCGTTCCGAGGCAAGGATGCTAACGAGACCAGGCAGAACATTACGTTCGTTAGGTATCGGTTCGAATACTTGTACAAGGAACTCACGCAGGAGGCGACGAGGTTCCTCATGTTGGTCTTCAAACGATCGGCAAGGTAAAGTTAAACACTTATTTTTTAATCAAAATTCCTTCGAGAATTGGGAATCTATTTTGTTAAAATTTCAGCAAACGACCGAGCACCGAAGAATGTCACGAACACAGATGGCTCACGCCCACCGATTACATGATCAAGAAGCGCGAGCGTTCGGTATTCTTGGGTAACAGGTTGAAGGAGTACAACGAGGAGTACCACGAGGAAAAACGCAAACAAGCGACACAGGGTCAATCGCTGGACGAGACTTTCGGCGCACAGAGGCAGCTCGCCAGATCGAACAGTATACAAGACGAGCTGCTCACGACGTTTTGAACGTCTGCCCTGCACTTTGCGATAATCGACCTTTCGTCCAACATAAGATAGGTTTAAATTTCTTCCGACGATTATGACGATATCGTTGACCTTCTGTCGTCGGCACTTTCTATGGTATTGTATTTAATAATTTATAATTTGAACGAATCTAGTCAGCTGCATGAGGAGGAAGAGTTGAGATATGCAGAGAAGATCGAAATGGATATATATTCTTTGTTTTGTCTTGTTATTTATCTATTTATGAATTTGTTACATCTTACGATTACAATTATTGTATGAATATTGGTCAGCTTTGAAATGTATAAATTTTACACGACCTGCATTATTCGTTTTAAATTATGTAATTTCATCCTTTAATACGACCACGAGAAGACACATTAATAAAATAAAATGTTAAGTCTGGTATTAAGATTTTTACTCTCCATTAAACCTATTGAAAATAATGATGCTTTGTTTCTTTTAATAATAATAATTTCCTTTATTTACAAATCAATTTCCTCTGCATTACATTATTATCTAGTAGTTGTAGTGTAGAAAAGGATGCTCATAGCTTTTAGTTTTCTACAAGCGATTAAAATAAAGAGTATTATTTGGAACAAAGTACAAGCAACAAAAAGCTACTTTGTAATTAATAAAATTTAAGTCGGGAACCGCATCAAAAATGCTTTAAATAGTGTACAATTAGAAGCACAAAAAATTGGTTTGTCAATCAATATAATACACAAATTCTTCAGTAAAGTTCATTATAGTCATCACGGTGGTTCTACAGAATGCACTAAATTCCATAGATCCAGTGTTTTGGCTTTTTAAATATTCTAGTTCTGATCATCTTTTGGCATGTTGCATTAAATAGTCCTTTACTTTAATGCCAAAAAGGTCTTTATCTTTTGAATACATATCTGCTGCTTCTCTGTTTAATGGATCATCAAAATTCAACAAATCCTATAAAAATAATTGATTAATATTATGTAAGAAAAACTTATTTTTATTGTTTAATTATTAAATTAAATAAAAGTAAAAGATAGTTCTCAATTTGCACAGTTCATATTTATTTTTTAACTTAGTAATAAATTTTGTTTTCAATTAAAGGTCACTGACTGTACATGATTGATTTTGTAGTTGTTTTTTTCATAAAACTTTTTCCTGAGAGTAATACTTAAAATTACTTTATTTTATTTTATTTAAATTAAAGGTTCTTATTATATATATATATATATATACCATTTTATTATTGTTTGAGTAAGAATAACAAAAATATAAACTAGAAATACCTATAGCTGAAAATAACTCTTTATTGGAATACTAAAAATAGCTCTTCCTCAGAAATTCGAATATATACTGAATAAATAATAAAGGAATATAAATATCGAAAATCAATATTTTACTTAAGATAATTTTTTTTTTTTACTTTTTATTTCTTTTCTTAAGGTAATTTTTTTTTTTATTTTTTTTTTTAGAGTCCATTTACTTATTTTGTTTTGCTCAGTTATTTTTATATTTAAAAAATATCATAATCATTTACCTAATTTTAATGAAACCATTTTGTTACTTACTGTAAATAAAGAACTCAAGCCCCAAACAATATCTTTGAGTTTTCGTGTAGGTGCCCATCCCATTCCATCGATACTATTCTGCCTAAGAATTGATAGGCATACGTCCCCATCTTCATTTATATTAGGATGCCAAAGTTTAGTCAGGCACTTGACTTTTGGTGGCTAAAATTAAATTAAAGATTTAAGATAAATAATAAGAATTATGTATCAAAAATTATGATTTTCTTTTGAACTTACAATCATATTATATTCTTCTGGTATATGAATTTGAAAGTAAAAACGTCCACCTGCCCAATAGCCTTCCTCAGGTACAATCATTAATGTGAATTCATAGAGGCAGTGTGGATCGTTAAAATTAACTTGACACGTTGTTGGAAGAGTTTGTTCCATTTCTTGAACCTAACATAAAAAAATAAAAATTACAATAAAATATATAAATATTATACACTGATGTATATTGTAACACTTACTTCTCTAATTAACAATTTGTCTCTGATTGAAATTCTTTTATTAGAGTTATCTGAACACTTTGTGTTTGATACCTCAGGTTCTTTTTTAAGTTTTCCTCTTAGCGTAATCATTTTTTAATCTCACATACGCTTACTTGTACAAAACTTAGTTACTGACAACTTACAATTAAGATTATGAACACTGTAGGCTAATTAAAATAAATTCATTATTAAAATTTCAGTTGTAGATAACCTACAATTCTTGAATTGATTGATTTTATACTGTCAATATTGATTTACTAAAACGTCACTACATGTATCGCACTTATAAACAGCTTTGCATTATTACATTCTAGTAAGTAACACACACTATTTTGAAAACACTTGTCATTTCATTAAGATTTGTTTACCACTAGTTTACGTTAATCTATCCGTCCCGTGATATACGCTTGTACGCAATAAGAAGCGTTGTGTCAAAAACTCGGAATTCTATCCAAACAAAACTTCAGCTTTTATCTACAACTGATGGTCATGCAGAAAATACCAACTTTCACTTTTTCTCAATTTCACTTTGTTTAAGTTGTGCGTTGCGTAAGTGTGAAGAAACAATATAGTAATTTAATACTGATTTTCTCTTTAATTTTATGTAAACAATAACAACCGTTGTGTTTTGTTTTTACTTTTACAATTAGATTTTTAAATACCACACTGTAACCTAGCGACATCTACATTAAAGAACAAAGTAGGCGTTGGGTTTCCACAGATTATTACCTAGTTTTAGCATTAGAGATCGTGCACATCGACACGTAAATGCATTTAGTACATTTAGTCTATGGTTAGCTGATTATTGTTCGCCGCGTCGGCATTACTTGGAGGTTATACTTGCAGTCGATACGTCAATAAGCTTTTAAGCTTAGCTTTTAACGAAGCAAAATCAAAACAACATAAATTTACAAGGTAAGAAGATTAATTCTTGCATTTTTCAAATCATTTTATCTTTAAATACATAATTTATTATGAATTGACCACTTTACAGATGATCACCGACGTCCAGTTGGCAATTTTCTCAAACATCCTGGGAGTTACTCTCTTCTTCTTGGTTTTCATTTATCACTACATAAACGCAAACTACTCCAGATGAAACGAACCTCACCATAATGTTAATCACGCGAATTTTTTCAGTCAGTGACATAAGGTCCATCTAACAACTTAAGTAATGTAAACATACTCTTCGAATAAATTACTTTTATATCTATTTTTTATATTTTCACTACAAAAAGCTACTACCTACATCTATAGTTCATGAACACATTTTTTCGAAATTTTATCAAAAATCGAAAAATTAAGTATGTTCAGTGTAAAATACCATCTTTTACAGTGTCTTCGAAAATATATTATAAATGTCCTTGAATTCTTGATAAGTGTTCATTAGAACTATAAATATAAAAAACAAAAGAACAGCAAGAAATAAATACGTTTAAATATCAAGTGAGGAAAGAATCTGATATGTAAAGATGACAGAAAAATAGAATAAAACAGGAATAAAATCTAGTAATACTATCCCACATGACAGAACTATTCAAAATAAATTCTTTTTAAACAGAAGTCATCTGTAATAGTTCTGCTGTCTGGAATGCAAATAAAGTACTGAAAATGTAAAAGAGGGCTTGAAATAAATAAAATCGAATTGGGCTGAAAAATTTGTTGAACTATGTTAATTATTTCCAACACTATCTCTTTTCTTTTTTTTTCACGAGCCATTTGCTGCTTTAACATATAGGAATACATCAACATACATTGAGTTTTTTACATTGACCAAATAAGACTGAATAAATAAATTCCGAAACAGTTTAATTTTATTTCCTAACAAAACACTTAAAGGAGACAATAATGAAACAAGTATTTTCATTTCACTTATAATGAATATTTGAATTATTTAAAGTTTTTGTTGTTTTACATAAAAAATCAAAGTAAATAAAGTACCTGGTGGTAGAAAAACCAACTATTTTACCTTTATCTTCTAGTTCTATTGCTAAAATATTTATTTACTCAAACAGCAAGATTAAAATTTTCATTAAAACGTTATAAAGTTAATGAAAAATTGAAAAATTGGTTAAAATAAATTTATGCTTATTTGAAGAAATTAGATAAGAAAAAAAGCCTAAAAAAAATATCAAGTAATTAGCCAGAAATCGTCGATAACTCGGGCTCGTTCGAAAGCGGTTAAAAACAATACTACACGACAATCTGTCGTAGATTTACCTATAATAATAATAGCCGAAACACTTGCTCATATGAGTAAAACGGCAAAGAGCGAAAAGCTCTTATCAGCCACTGATCGCATATGGGACTTCGCGTATACGAAAAATAGTAGTAGAATTACAGTCGGAGGCAGACCGAGCCGAGAGATAAACTCAGCGCGGGGAAAGACAAAAAAAGTCCGAGTGGGGTTGTTTGTCGCATACATCGGAATACTTGAGTATTAAATGATCGAGTCGCTTCCCAGTCACTCGTGCGGCTAAGATGTTACCCATGTGCCTCCGTGCGTGAAGTGCATTCGGTCCCCTAATCGGGAAGTGCCGCTTCTCCAGCCATGAAGGGATCATCCTCGATCGCGTTCTCGTTCCTCTGCTGGACGTTGGCGGTCCAGTCGCAGCTGCTGAACGAGGTCCTGAGCAGGGCGCTGTGCATCGCGAGCTGTCCGGACGTGAGTCTTTCAGTCTTGAATTCATTTCGACCGAATTCGAATTTACCTTAATTTTAGATAAGAGCGAGCCGCCTGCTCTAGGCCAATGTTATTGATCTCTCGCGGGCTTTATTGTTTTAGAAAAATTTGTCGCGGTCGCCGGTGACGCAATAATTGAACAAGTGTTAACGCGTAGAATTCAATTGTACGCAGAAAAATCGAGGCAGGAACGGTAGCTGTACGGCGACTAGAATCGTCTACGCTTTAAATTCATTGATCGCTCGCGATATTTGTCGGAAATTCAAGACTAGGCGGCAGCTTCGTGTCTCCAAGCGCTGACTTTGATGCGCGTCTTCGATAACGTTCTTTGCGTCTCACCGATGCGCTTCTTACGTATAGCTTACAAATTTAAATTTCAGTCACGGGGTATACAAATCGGATCTAAATTTTATTGGCTAATAATAGCTAAAAATAGCAAGCGACGCATTCAACGGGGTAGCGGAAGAGAACGCTTTCGGAAGATCGTCGAGGTCAAAATCGTGCGCGCGGTGTCGGTACTTGATGGATTGGTGTCACCGCTGCCTGCATGCGCCTTTGTGCGATCGGTTAGGCGGATTTTTCGCGTCCTACACGTGCGAGTGGGAGGTGCACGACTTTGAATATTCTAATGGACTGAATATGTCCAGAGCGGGTTTTCCTAACCAGGATTTATCCCTCTGACATTTGGCCTGCAGGTTTTCAAAGAATTAATATTTTTAAATCTTTTTAAAAATATTGGTAATGTGCAGATTTCTCGAAACATTCGACATTGAATTTCTTTCAGAACTCACCTACAGAATCAATATTTTAACTTTTAAACACTTTTATATGGATTCAAATGTTTAAATTTATTTAGGATCGCTGCAAAGAAATCTGCAGCGAAACCGCGGCTAATATTACAGGCATGTATAAAATTAGCTGTTGATAAAATTTTAAAAAAGCATTCGAGCTTCTTAACTAAACTATCCTAATTTTTATAGTATACATTATTTTTTGACAGGAATTCCGTACACACAAGAAAAATCCGAAGCGAATGTCACTCTACAATGTAAGGATGTAAATCGCTTGGCATTAAAGCATAAACCCGGGATTTACGTCTTCGAACTGAATAAGGAGACCAGTGATGTCTGGACGTATCCAATAATAGTATGTTAAATTTTAAAAATATCTTTGATTCCTACGACATTTATCACAAAAACTTTAGTCGGCAATAATAATGGATTTTAGAGCAGAAAACCTATCCACGTGTTTTCAAATCTAAGCTCTGGAACTCGATATCGGTTCCGTGCATACAAAATAGCAAAGCAAGGTGTAGCTTTACCGGAGATAACGCAATGGTTTGAGACGCACGAAGGTAACTTAAAAAGATTAATTTAAGTTTAAATGCAGATTTTCCTCAAGACAAGGAAAACAAAATAAGACGTATATTACTTATTTTGTTCCTTCAAAACATTTCATATAAAGTTACCGATGAAAAATTTTAATTGTAATTATAAATAATTATTCTTCATCTTCCATAAAATAAGCCCTTATATTGAAAAGGTTCCATTGTTTTAGCGAAGCTTAACTAAAAATGGCGATACATTTATTTCTGAAAAATCACTTTAAAAACGCGCAACCTCCTTAAAAGTACAAGATGTTACACTATTACGGTAATAAAGCTAATTGTATTTACAGTCAATTATACCCCGAAAAAGGTGAGTAATGTATCCATAAGCGGAATAAAAACTAGCATAGGCAAAGCCGGCCACATGGAGGTGAACTTGAACTTGAACATTGTCCCCGCCGATGGTAAAGTAATATCTTCGTAAATTAAGGCTACCAATTTTTTTGAAGAGCACTAATTTTGTTTAAAATTCACAAACGCAGATTTTAATTGCCTCTATCACGTGATTCACTGGGGAGAAGGACATCACTTGTATAATTATCAGCTCGATGCGGTAAGCACTTATCTCGTTCGGATTAAGGATATCAACTGCAATATTTATAGATTTTTACGATTTCATTTTAGGCTCGCGAATACCGCTTAAAATTGGCTCACTTGCAGTATAATAAAAGCAATACCGTTTACGTTATATCGAGAAACGAAATTGGCTCACGACAGAGCGACAATATGACCATATCGTTTATGACTCCTTCCTGTTTAGATCTACATCACAATTTGAGTGTTTGCGGTGAGTATACTATCTTCCCTGCATCGAAATTTATTGAATCGAAAGATTTAGCAATCAGTAACAGTCGTTAATTTAAATAGCTCCAGCGCCGGTTACCGGATTGAGCATTGATAGTTTTCAATCAAGTAAGGATTCAATTGATTTTCAAATAGTCTGGGAGGAGCCTAAACTGCAGCCTAACAATTATACAATTATCGTTCAGCCGTTCGATTACGAAAACAGCAGTTACGAAGTTACGGTTTTTGGTGTAAACAAATTTACAGTTATTCTAGTTAATTTATCGCAATTTTAAGCAGTAAAAAAACATTGATTATTTTTAGAATGAAACTACAGCGACCGTTCCGAATGTCGTATTGAGTCGGCAATACAAAATTGGCGTGATCGCCGAATCTGAAGGAGGGAACAGCTTCCAATGGAAAATATTTACAAGAACAGAACAATCCTCAGGTTCTTTCACTTACGATTCGATTAATTTCTCGCAACTAATTGCAATCATAAAAAAATTGATTAATAATTTTAGTTGGCACGCAGGTCATTGTAGCGATCTCGACGATAACTACAGTCGCAATATTTTTGACGATTGCCTACACTTACTGCCGCTACAAAAAAATCAAAGGACACGAGTGTCGGTACAGCTTTTTTGAGGTAAGTTATTTGCATTGATAGCAGCCTCTGATAGTAATAAACATGTTACGAGTTTAGCAGAATATCAATCGCAAAGGATGTGCTTTTGAAGATGTTAAAAGTCCACTGAAATCTTCGTATGATCTGGAAGAGTACAAACCGAAAGACAAGTTTGAAATCCAAGTGGACAGACTGATGATCAGGAAAGTTTTAGGCAGCGGAATCAGTGGAGTTGTTAAATTAGCCTCTCTGCAAGATGATCAAAAGAGATCGGTAGACGTTGCTGTTAAAATGCTGCGAGGTAACTTCAATTCGTTATTCCTTTTTATTTTAATAATCCAGTAATCTTATCGAGCAATGATTCTAGAAGATGCAGGCGTGGACGATATAAGAAATTTTCATCAAGAAATTTTGCTGATGAAGTCGGTTGGAAACCATCGGAACGTCGTTTCTTTAATTGGATGCTGCACTTTAAAAAGATGCCCGCTGCTCGTCGTTGAATACTGTAGCAAAGGAGATCTTCAGTCTTACTTAAGAACGGTAATTGTCAATTTTTCCAAAAATGTATAACAGCAAATTGCAAGTAGATCAAGGCAGAGGAGACGCAACGCGTTACCCGCGTGTTTACGAATCGGAGTTTTCTAATCTTTTTAATCTCCAGATTTTAGAAGAAATAATGACAGCCATCTTTAAACGAACTGAATTTCCTGCCTCTAATGTAGTATCAAATGCGTCTTATTTTCGTAAGTTCCGATATCTATAATATTCATTTTACATTTTTTTTACGTTTAAAACCAACTATTTTTTTTAAAGACCAGGCAAATAAAAATAACTTAACTTGTGCCATCAACAACTATCTGTACGATATTCAAGAACAAGGTAAAGTTTTTTATTTTCAAGTACATCTATACGAAGAAAAATTTTTTAGTAAAAATTACAATAGTGCATTTTAATTTCATCATAGACTGATCAAAATCTAAAAAATTACCATGTTCCTAGTAAACTTTACAAGTCTAAATATGCAGAAAATGTTTATTATTGACCTTGTAAAATTGATTGGAAACTATGGTATTTTTTTAAATATTACAGTCTGTGATCAAATTAAAATGCACTATTGTAATTTTTACTAGAAAATGCCATCGACAGCCACGTTTCCTTCAATAAAGATGAATAAAAAAACTCTTGTCTTGGTCCTGCAGCTGTCTGCTTCATAAAGCAGTAAACAAAAAGCAGAACCAAAAGAGTTTTTTATTCATCCTTATTAAATTTACAAGCGCTTTATGTTAATTCTATTTTAGAATTGTTTATTTATAGAAGTTTCGATTGAAAACAAGGTCACCCCAGAAGATTTATTAAACTTTGCTCGACAAGTGGCTACTGGTATGGTGAGTTAGGAATTTGTTTATTAAATTCGTAAGGGTTCATTTATGTAATATAAAACACTTTTCTTTTTAGGAATTTTTATCCTCCAACCGCATAGTGCATCGCGACCTGGCCGCCCGCAATGTTCTAGTTTGCGCTGACAGGACTGTGAAAATTTCAGATTTCGGCTTGAGTCGCGATATTTATCAAGAAAATGTTTACAAGAAACAAAGCAATGCAAAGCTACCTCTCAAATGGATGGCTATTGAAGCTCTGACGCATCAAGTTTATACGACGCATAGTGACGTGTACGTTGCAACTAAACTTCATATGAACGACTTTAAATTTGATTACTAGTTATATAACTGACTTGAATTTTTTAGTTGGTCTTTCGGCGTTTTGCTTTATGAAATTGTGACTTTGGGAGGAGCCCCTTATCCGGGATTGCAAAGCAGCTCGATTCTGCACGTGTTGAAGTCGGGTTATCGAATGGAGCGACCATCCAATTGCGGCTTCGAATTGTAAGTACTATCTACAATATTTACAAGACATATTTTTTTAAATTACGTGTTAATTGTACATAATTTTTTATAGATACAAAATAATGCTATCCTGCTGGCACGAAAATCCCTTGAATAGACCAACCTTCAAACAACTAAAACAGCAATTTGATACTCTACTGTCAACTATGACAAGAAATGAATATTTAAATTTATCGGAGCTTTTTCGAGAATCAGCACAACATCGGCGATTTGCAAAATGGGATAGACAGATTCAAAATATTTTAACAGTTCCTAATTAAATTAATGGTTTGTCTTTATTATAATATCTTCCCATAAGAAATTTTGTATTGACCTATATTATTTTGAACTATACGAATATGGCCTTGAAGTTTATGTAATTTACCAAAGACAGCCTGAATCTTATACATCATTAGTTACTTGATTACATATATTGAAAACTGCAACTATAGAAAGTTTTCATACTTTATAAGCTTTAAAATTAAGTATTTAATATTTAAATTACTATTATTGCATTGGACAATGAAAAAAAAATTAGTTTTTATTGATAATTATATTCATATAAAATTTTATGCCTTATACCTTCTTTACTTAGAAAATAATTAGGACCACATTCGAAAGCTCATAGATTAAATATTCAAGTTCAGTATGAGAATTTTGAATCTCTATATTTTATATAACTTTTGGAACTAATCCGAATTTCAACTAAAGTAGTTACTTGAATTGATGAACGAAATTTTATTCCATTACCTAAAATAATTATTACCAATTCTAATTTTAACTTTAAAAAAAAATTTTAATTCACGTACTTAATCTATATTCTTTGATTGAAAAAATTCTGGTAAAATATGTAATTGCATTTTAGTAAACATAAAAACATGCTTTATTATATTTATATATATATATTTATATAATATTTACATTTTTATACGATACTTGCAAAAGTGTTATAAATACCCTGCTACTTATATCGATATTGCAGTAGCTAAACTAGTAATTTACACATATGTATCTATTTTTTGTTTCATAGTTTTTGTTGCATACAATCTGATATAAAAAGTAACTTATATAAAATGGACCAATTTTTATAAGCATTTTTATGGGCACTAGAAATCATTTTTCTTATTGCATTTATTCAGTGGACAGCATTGCCAATATTGCAATAAAATAGGTTTCCGAAAATTTTCAAACTTAAGCTACCGAGTTTTTTTTCATAAAGAACTCATTACAAAGTAACTATTTTTTTTTCTTCTTTTTTCATAAAAAGTTGTATTCTATGTACAATCTATTTAATCGTGTAAAAAACATTTCTTATAAAGTGTTTAAACGACATGATAAAAAAATTTGTTAAGAAATCTAGTATAACAAGAAAGATGATTTTAAAAATAAAGATACGTGTTATAAACTTCATTTATAAAATTGTATTAAAAACACTACATCAACAAAAAAACTCGGCAGATTCTCATGTAAGCCTGTACATGCAAGATTACACTCAAGTATCAATATACTTTTAAGATTTTAAGCCTAGAACAGTAACAAAACGTAAAAATATGTCTAACATAATCTTTTGCAGCAGGAAATCTGTTAATGCAAACAAATATCCATTACTGACGCAAAATAATTTTTTCCAGATTGTATTATTTGTTTACAATCATAATTACAAAGTGCATTTATGCACTCATATGATCCACTTTACTGTGCAATCCTGTTATCACAGAATGAGATGAACCCTATTGACTATCTGAGTCATTATACATCGATGTACTGATTTTTGATTTTATTGCATATATTGCAAAATCTGTTACTAGTGTTTTAGTCAATTCATTCAAAAATCATCTTTTGGGCTGATATTTTTACAAATCAAAAAGAATTTCTTGCTAGAAAAACATTTAGACGGTAAAAAATGTACTTAAAGAATATTTTCAAACTTTAATTAAACATATGTAAATAAAACACGTAAGAGGTTGCTTTTTATATTTCCAAAAAAGTTACTATTAAATAGATTTTTAAGAACTCATTAAAGCTTTATAAAATTTTCAAAATTGGGAAGCAATTTTAGAATGAACACTCTTTGCTCATTTTCTAAAAGTTAGATAAATCACAGATAAAGTAGTTTCGATGCACCAGGACATTAAACTGTTATAGATCTCGAAGGTGAGAGCTCTTATTGGTTTTTAGAATACCTTTTACACGCTACCCGTATCAGATACTGTCCTTTCTATTTACAATACTATCTTCCTTATCAACGGGTGGTGGTCCAGTTGGAATTGAAGCACTTGGCCCCGCCGTTAAGTAACCAGCCGACACTGGTGTTCCAGCTGCAATAATTCAATTATAAATGAAATTAATTTATAAATTAAATGACGAATTTGCGTAAAAAGAGTTTATGTACCTGTAAGATAACCACTCATTGATGAATTCGAAATGAACAAATCATGTCTCTGGTCTTTATATTCTGCCCATATACTAGACTTTTCAAGAATAGCGCTAACTCTTTCACCGAGTGAAAAACTTCTCGTCATGGCTTTCAGAGCTTTAACAATCTGTGCCTTAGTTGTTGCTGGATTTTCAAGAATATCTAATCGCCCTTCGAGAATATTTAACAAATATGGAACCATCTCAGCTTCTAAAGCCTGTAGAATAAAATAAGAAATCCATTTAATTTTGTAATTTTTCATGAATAATTTAAATGAAATATGTATATATTATTATCTCATACCTGTTTGATAAGTCTATCTTCATTTGTAGAGAAGAGCCTGTTTAAAGTTTCACATGCTACTGCTATCATATCTTTTCGTGACTGCATTGCATGTTTGAGCGGACTAATACACTCTGTTTGGCAGATTGAGGATATGCAAATCTAAAAATAATTTTTTTTTTTTTTTTTTTTTAAACGTGTTTTTAATTCAAAAGTTTAATAATATATTGCAGTAGAACTTACTTCACTAGTTGCTAGTTGATGAAGTATTAGAATTGCAGATTTATAAACAGGGGGTTGACTGTTTTGCACAGCCATTTGTCGACATAGTCTTGGTATATGACCCAATGAAGGTACCTGATCTGCTAGGGTTGGCTGTGCTTGCAACAGGCATACAAGAGCTTGAGTAGCTAATTCTAACATATCCAACTGTAAATAACAGAAATTTATCAATTAATGTTTTGTACAATTAAAAAAAATGTCGATAAACAATATAATTAAAGCTTACATCAGTCTTTTCCTTAGACATTAAAGTTAATGTTGTATCCATCAATTCACTCAAAAATTCTTTCGGCTTTCTTAGAGCCCAAGCTGGACTAGAGATAAATAATCTAAGGTAAACTCCTCCAACTACAGGTTCATTGGTTACAAAATCAATATTATTCTGAGTGTCAGGAAGCTTTAATACAGCATTAGGATTACGACATTGTAAATTGTAATAACTACAACAAATTAAAAGTTCCTTACAATAATGAAAGATTAAAAAAGCTTGTTTAAAACAATATTGAACTTACTCGTCCTTTAATTCGGTTACCACTCTTGATACTCTTGCTTTAGTATCATCATCCCAAATGAGTTCGGGATTTTCTTGTCTGGTTTCAAACATTTGAACACATTGTTTAGGAGCATCACGGATGGCTTCGCTGAATAATCGTGGCAAGAATTTCGATAAATCCAGCTTTACTTTGGGCCCAGCTAATTTATCAGAAGACATTTTGGCTAGTAGTTCAGCAGCCGTTTCTCGGATTTGCGCATTTGTTGAATTACAAAATAGATCCAAAATATAAATAACAGCTCCTAACAAAGGAAGCGGAACATTATAATTATTGCAAATAATATAAGTAAAAAAAAAAGATAGTGTTGAAGAATAAAGTTAACTTACCTTTATTCAATGCATCTTTAACAATTTTAGTGGTGCTCATAAGAGCATAGAGAGTTTCTAAAGTTAAAAGCTGACTATCTTTAAGGCTATTCAAACATAATAATAAATGCAAAATGACTTCGTTGGCTGCTATATCATTTACACATTCTTGATTCTTCGTTACGTTATTGATAACTTCCAAAGCTGCTTTTTGGATAGGTTTGAAATTACTGCAGCTCGTCAAACTAAACAGTAATTTAAAATGACCAATACATTGTATTTCAACTCCGGGATTATTCTTAATAATATTTTTTAAAGCTTCTAATGACATAACAATACGTTTTAAATTCTCATGATCCTTCTTTGTTAAAGTGATATTGCTATTTAATGATGCAATGTAATCAGAAGATTTTTTCAAGAAATCCAATAAATCTATAGTAAATCCTTTAGGATTCTGCAAAAAGAGACAAATTTTTGTAAAAATAATTTTTCGATTAATAATAAATTTATGAATACCTAAATGTTTACTTTACCTCTATCGGGAACGTTGGTTGTTCATTGAAAATTTTCACAAATATTTCTCCAATAACAAGTTCACCCTTATGCGCGGAATAACGGAAATCGGTGAAGTCATGTTCGAAGTTACCATTACCACTTAATTTCTCTTGAAGTTTACCTTCAAGATACTCGGTCAATTCAGCTCGCGTTCCATTATCCCAGATCAAGTAAGGATTAGAACAATTAGAATTTAAGGTCTTAAGGATTTCCTCTGGTTTGTCATCAGCAAGTTGTCTGGTCAAGTAAGGCGTCAGTAAATTTTCTAGAGCCGCCACAGTTACTGGATTGTAAGGCGTTTCATTTTCAGCTTTCATGTAGCCACCTAGCCTGGCGCAAGCTTTTACAGCTTGTTTCGCTAAATTGTTCGCGACTTCTTGTCTGTTTTCGTCTTGATTCCTTTCTACGCCGCCTTCTTCTAAAGTATAATCATAATTGAACATAAACAACAGAAGATACCACAGTGCTCCAGATTGCAAAAGCTGCATTTGAAGGACACTATCTGTAGCTAAGGATGAAACGCATTCCGTTGCCACAGAGCATAATTTAGTCAAATGCTGAGAATAAAAAAGAAATAATGTAAATTCTAAATAAAGTATTTTTGTATAAAGAACTTACCCTGAAGTGCAAAACTCTGCATAAATCCTTAATCAACTGAGGAAGCTCGACAATTCTATCTCTGCAGCCTCGGAATTCTCCGGCAACTGCAAAGCATCTAGTTATATGTGTGCAGACTTGAACAGCAATATCATTGGCTTTGCTGGATTTGTTCAGAACAGATACACATCTCGTGTAAGCATCCAATAAGACATCCAAACCGCCTTCTCTTCTTAGTTCTTCAGCATTTAGAGCTGAACAATGAACTGTATGATACGCTAACTCGCTTGCAGCAGCAAGAAGAGGTGCTGATTTTGAGAACAGACGCTCATCATCCGTTTCTAGCTTGACCGTTTTTATCAATTGTGGATAACCTGCATACTTGTAAGGTGAAAGCTCTTCTTTGTATCTATGGAAAAGTATACTTTGAGTTTTCAGGATTAATACAATATTATCAGGATTCGGTCCGTCAGCTGACCAACAGCTTCGACTGCATAGGAATTCATAAGCTTGATTAACAGCTTCAAACTTATCCTGAAAAAATCAAGAAATATTTTTATAATAAAACTTCTTTATAAACTTTTATTAAGTATTAGTGTTAAAAAATAAAAGCTTACCCTGCCCTGTGGATTTTTATCTGGATGGTACATTTGAGCCAATTTATAATACGATTTTCTTACTATCGCTTCGTCATGATGTTGGCCACTCTTTAATCCCAAAACTTTATATGCATCGTCAACGGTCATCACAGGTGGTTTCTTTTCTACTTCTTTTTTCCAAGCATCTAATACATCTTTTAATAATTTTACCTGCACAATATAAAAATTAAAAATAAGAAAATACAGATCCAGATTAATTTGCCCGAAAAGAATAAATATCTTACAGGTTCTGAAATCGGCCACTGTGGGAATCTCGTAGTATCACAGAGATGTCGTAAATAAAATATTTGACAGAATAATTCTTTCTCAAGTTGTGGATATCGTACGGCAGGAATCGGTATGTACTGATACCTTGACATAGTGTGACTTCTCAGCTTGGGTGAAAAGTCTGCTATATGAGCAGCTACTTTTTCGATTAGCATTCTGCGCATTTCAGCATTCCAAATTGCTTCAGGTGTATCAAAGTCACCTAGGAATATTTGTGCAAACTTTTCTGCTCCATGATTTTCAAGATATCTAATCATAGCATCTGGCAAAAGTTGTCCAAGTATACTTTTCTGCATAATATCAGAAGGTGTAGACTAAGGAAATTAAAATATATATAAAATTATTAAAAAACATTATTACACAAATATTGAAAAATTGCTATGATAATTTCATAGAACTAAATGATTTTAATGAAACTTACATCGTCTCCTCTAAAGGCTTGTTTTGTGTGAGTTAATTGAAGGAATCTTGCTATTGGTAAGACATTAGAGCCTGTATACATAAGGATGAAGTAGAAAACTCCTGTTAAATAAACTTTCGAAATTTCTGGATTATCTCTCATGACTTCACACAATAGTGTAGCCACGCGTTCCACAAGAACTGGATCGAACGTAAGTAACAGTTGTACAATATGCGGTAAACATTGAAGATCAGATAATAGTCGTTTTACTCTTGGCAAAGGCCTTATTACAGCTAAGTCAGCATCTCTGCTTGGAAAGTACTCGCACATTTTTATCAAAATATTTAGAATTAAAGTTGCTAATTCACTTTCATTTATTACAGGAGTTCCTTTCGCGACAAGAGTCCACTTTAATTGAGGTACTTGAGATAACACTCTCCAACTATCTAATCCTTGAGCCCATACTTTCGTTTTATGTGATATTTGATTGGATGCATATAAGTCTTTTAAATCTTTAACGCTAATAGGTCCTTTTCTTTTGTCACCATCGTTATAGTACCATTCTTTTTCCATAACAAAACCTTGATCAGGTCCAGCTTCTATGACATTAGTTTGAGTCGGAACTACAGCTCGAGATGTATGTAAATGCGCCAAAGTTAATAAATCTACGAGAGTTCGAACGCCATTTTGATCCATGATATCTTTCACATTTCTTCTATGTAATATAAGTTTCTCGATAAACATGACCAGTCGATCTCGCTCTGTTCTGTCAATGCACCTTTCTAACATACCAACAATATACTTTGTGTCTGAAAAAGGTCCTATATCTTCAAAGTATCTTCCATAAACAATGGTCATAGCTTGTAAACAAAGGCACTTCATGTCTATCTTTGTAGTTAATAAAAATCGATGATACAAATCATTGAAAAATTCATACCTATAAATCAAAACCAGTTGATTATTTGATGTTTATACTTACATAAAAGCTTTATCGAATTGCATAATGAAAAACTTACGATTTTCTTATCGGACTGTCGGGAGAATCTTTTTCTAACAATAATCTGAGGTAGTAATCGCCTATTTTTACTTCATCCGATAAGCATTGATATTGTACTTCGAATTCGCGATGATTCCAGGCAATCAAAGCACCACCGGATAAATCTTTGTCAGACGTGAACGCCCTAATTTCATTTTCAAGAGCAGTTCGAAGTTCTTCTCTAGTTTTATGGTTCCAAATTAAATTAGGAAGAGCGTGGTCTTGACCAAATTTGTAATAGAAAAGTTTCCAGTTGGCTTCCGATTTCACTCTTTCTCTTCGTTTTCGAAGAACTATTGGTCTCTCTTTAATTTTTTCTCTTCTTTCGATACCAACTCGGGCTCCCCAATGCTCTAAAGCATTTTCCAAATGCTTTTCTACAACTCTCATTTGTCTTTCAATTGCAATCCATTGCGGACTCTTTTTATTTTTTGCAGCGTGGTCTATAGCTATTTTTACGTTATCGCGATGATCAAGTCTTTCTTCCTCTAGGAATGAATCTGGTACCTTTTCTTCAGAGTCTAAATAATTCAGCAGTCCAATGGGCTATAAATTAACAATATAAATCATTTGATCGTTTTAAAGTAAAGGAAAAAAATCAATATACGCACCATAATTCTTTTCAATAAACCCATAGCCGTAGGATGACCCGTGACCCAAAGTCCAACGAGATGTCGACACAGCTGCCTATGCGTCAATAACCTGCCGTCAGTGCCGATTGTAAATAAGCTATTGAGAAGATGTCTGGGAAGCGCTCCTTCAGCAAGAGCCAGCTCTTGCATTTTAGCCGAAACCTCCTGCGCGCCTTCCTCGATTATAGCTCTCATTATCAATCCAGCGCCTTTAACAATGGCCAGGGATGGGTGTTGGAACAACTTGAACAAGGATCTGCCTCTCGCAGCTACCATCTCTAACAAGTTATCGAAATGTTTGCCATCGGTCGTCTCGCTGTAAGGAACGCACAACGCGAAAGTCAACAAATCCAACATCGCTGATACCACTAGAGCACCAGTTCCATGATTCTAAAAAGATACCAAAATTTATTAGAATAAGTCTAATGATAAATTATCGTTAGCATGCTTACCACATGATTAATCCACATCTCTAGCAAACTCTCCAGAAACTTATTACTACTGAGTAAACTGCTTTTGTTCAACTGCTCCTGCCTAAGATCGCAGTCATCGTGCATCGGCTGCATGAGGGCGCAAATGCAATCGATAGCTGCTTGAGTAACTCCGCTATCCTGTCGTTTGAGTGCTCTGACGACTTTGTGGCCGATGGCTTCACGAAAACCTGCCAGGGTCGTGAAAGCCGTGAAGCCGACCTTACTGGCGACTAATCGTCTCAGGGCATGGAATTGCGCCTCGATCTCGTTATCCGTTTCTAAATCCTTACTGACTACTGCATTCAGTGCTCCGAGAATAATTTTATCTTTATTCTCGGTAAAAAGACCCTAAGGAAAAAATAACATAAGCATTAGACTGGCGTTATAATTGACGGAGCTGATTGGTCTTGATTGAGTTAAACGGACTCGGATAATTTAACCTACAGAGCTGATCTTACTATCTTGCTATTTATAAAAGTTTCATATTCAATTTTATTTTTAAAAATGCAGTGTCAAATTTGAGTTTTATAAAAAGAGTTTAAAGCTTTATCATGTTTTGATTCGTTGGAATAGAATGAGTACCAGGAAGCTAATTCTCTATCGCTTGTGGCCAGCGGGATACTACCGCCCTAATAAATTATCGCTACTCGCATCGTATTTATTATCAGTAATCCGTTGATATAAGCGTACTTTTATTCTGGCGCTGTTACTCTAGTTGAAAACGGTTAAAAGAACAAAAAGGCTTGTAATTTTTTAAACAGCTTTTTGTGAATTAGTTTTTTTTAAATATAATACTAATGCAAAAACGCGATATTTAAATAAATTTTTTATCAAATAAAATTATTTTAAATTGTAAAATATTGCTATGATTAAAATTGCGTGATAAAATAAAAGGATTAAAGATAACAGGCATGTCTAATAAAACGTGCTATCTGTTTTAGAGGTGTGACCTGTACTTTTCTTTTACGGACTTTTACCCGCTGAACCCGAAGCAAAATGAAAATTGCTCTAATAGCTTGTCAGGAAATATTGTACGGGATTATTCATTCTCTTTAAAACCTACTTTTGATAACAGCAACTTAAACTTCGATTTTTCAAATTTTAAACTACTGCGTCTTGAAGAAAAACAATGATATATAGCTATTCTTACGTCAGTTTCATATTCAGCGAGCAAAAATACTCAAGAGACATGTAATACCCTTATTATTTTGTGAACTTTTTGTATTTTTTAGGTTTGTGTAATATTTCTGATTTTTATTATCAATAAAAAAATTCGTCATACTTACGTCATTTGTAACGGAATATAAAAGGCCACTATAAGGAATGTTTGCGTTAAACCTTTCCAAGATTTCAGCAAACGGACGTCCGCCGGGTGGTTGTTGAAGGAATTTCACATGTGATATTTCAACCTCTTCATCGACTGGTAGACTTAATGGTCCTAATCTCTTACCGCGGGATATAGGATACATTTTTACGTGCACGTCTCTGTTACCGGATGCCCTAACACCGTCCAACAAAGAAGCCAATAAAGAATCTCTGTCTGTTGCCACGTAGCTACGCATTTGCCCATTAACATACTGAATTATAAATAATTGCGGATTTTGGTTATCTCTGATTAAAGCGAAAATCTCAGACAATGGCCTTAGGGTGCAAATATTATAAGTCTGTGGATCTCTTTCTAGTAAGCAAGTGTCTGAAAGACATAATGTTCTACGCTGAGGCTCTAAATGCCTCGATGAATTTTTTTGTACAGTAAATTCAGAAACACTCGTGATATGCTCATCTCCACTAAACTTTCCAAGTCTTTGAGCAACAAAGTCATCAAATTTGATAGATTCCTTTGGTACTCTTATGATTAAACCCAAATTGTTCATCGCTGATTCTACTAATTTCTTTTTTATCTCATCTATGTACTGAGAAGCAAACAAGTGTAAACGTCCGAAACCTCCACAAACTATCACAAACCCATTTGGGTAATCATTTACAGTTACAAGGCCTTCAAAATCTTTGTAACAATAGCTAGCTAATACCATATTTGTAGCAGGATCTAACTGATCAAGACTATATGGTGTTATTTCCAATACTACTGGTAATCTTGTGTCAGACCAATGATGTTTATAAGCTGGAAATTTCTGCAAAAAAATAAATTTATAATTAAATATGAATTTTGCAATTATTCATTGATAAGCAATACATAAATAGAAAAAATTTTACCAAGACTTCCTTTGGCTTTTCTGCAAATTGGTTTCTGTACTTTAGAGCTTCTGTAAGTAAATGTGCTCTGTACTCTGAACTAAATTTCATTGTCTCATTTTTTCTTTCTTTCCGCATGGTAATACTAAACTCATGAGATCCAACTTGATTTTTATTGGTGGGCTGGACATTGATGAAGTCAGCATACTCCCACTTGTTGGTAACATCCAAAGTGCTTGGATTATATGTAGTAATACCCATAGATCCAATAGAAAAAATACGTTTGTATCTGAAACAATAAAAGAGTAATTAAAGCAGAGTCCAATGCATTCCTATAATTACATACTTAAAAGTATAATTAAAAAGCTATAAAACTAAAATAGGTTGTCAACTTACTTTCCCTTCCATGAGTGTTTGGTGACCAGAAAACATGCGACATCCTGGTTATCCTTTATAGGCATCATTGTTTCACGTCCTGGTGCATTTACCAGTCTAACTGTGAAATACTTCTACAAATAGCCGATGAAAACTAGTTGCAAATATTTACATCTATCGCTGACTGAGAACACTCAGAAATAGCAGTTTAAGAGCTTCCAGCAATCCAGAGCATCAGAAACTGTGCAAAGGTAAGTAGAAAAAGTGGAATTGCCTTAGAAGCACTTTGTCGTCGAAATTTGCAGTGCAATTTTCTCAATCGTCCAGCAACTGTACCGCCCGATTGTCACATTTGACGACTCTTTCATGCCAGGGAGCGGCCATGATACCTGGCCTGACTGCGGGCTTGGGGGTGTCTACACACTCGTGTCTGTCAGCTGTTTTTGCAAGATGTCAGCACTATCAACAGTTACTGGACAAACAGGTTTTACTCTGATATCCAATTCTCGCAAGCTCCTTCTACAATATCACTCTGCAAACTGAATTGAATCACTACTAAATCCCAGCCCAGATGGCGTTTGATAGAACCTTGGTAGGACAGTGGTCGTAGATGGTGGACACTGAACAAGCACAGGAAAATAGTGGATAGTGCAGGATATGCAACTACTAAAATATCACTTGTGCTCGTGTGTAAGTGGCAGATTTTTTCGATGCCCAAACAAACGTCGTGCGAATTATTCATATAAATTTTTTTGAAAGAAAACATAACCTTTTCACTTTCATAATATTCGAACGTAAACATCAACTGTTTTTTTAATTTTTAGCCGAACATGAATGAATAATAAGAAATTTATTTCATGAATGTTTATTTTATTCATAATTTTCTGTTTACTATTAGTAGATTAAAAATTCATGTTCATAATTCAAAGTGTGATTCTGTTCAAATTAGTTTATATTATAGAATATGGTTCAATAGTTACTTTAGTAGCTTTTTTATGTCTTGTAAAATGCAAATAACTATTCAGGTCAACAATTGATACTTGATGGAGTTTTTGTGTCATTTAAAAACTCTTCTAAAACACATATAATGCAAGTTATTGAGAAAATGCAAAGTAATGCTGTTGATGAAAAGTCAGAAAACAATGAAACTGAAAAAAGTGAAAATACAAGGAATAGTACTGCAAGTGAAGAAACTGAAAAAGCAGAAAATAGTATTACAAGTGAACAAATACAAAAGTCAGAAAATAGTACAGTTAATGAAAAAACTAAAATGGGAGAAAATACTAACGCAAGTGAAGTAATTGAAACTGTAGAAAATAGTACTACAAGTGAAGCAATTGAAAATTTAGAAAATAGTACTACAAGTGAAACAATTGAAAATGTAGAAAATAGTACTACAAGTGAAGTAAATGAAAATGTAGAAAATAACATTACAAGTAAAAGAACTGAAAAGGTAGAAAATAGTACTACAAATGAAGAAATTGAAGAGACAGAAAATAGTATCGCAAGTGAAAAAAGTCAAAAATCAGAAAATAGTGTAGTTAATGAAAAAACTGAAATAGAAGAAAATATTAGTACAAGTGAAGTGATTGAAACTGTAAAAAATAGTACTATAAGTGAAGCAATTGAAAATGTAGAAAGTAGTACTACAAATGAAGAAATTGAAGAGGTAGAAAATAGTGTCACAAGTGAAAAATGTCAAAAATCAGAAAATAGTACAGCTGATGAAAAAACTGAAATGGAAGAAAATATTAGCACAAGTGAAGTAATTGAAAATAAAGAAAATAGAATTGCAAATAAAAATAGTCAACATGATAATAGTACAATTATTGAAAAAACTGAAACGGGAGAAAATATTAGCACAAATGAAATAATTGTGAATGTTGAAAATAGTACTACAAGTGAAACAGCTGTAAAAATAAAAAATAGTACTGCAAGAGAAGAAACTGAAAAGTCAGAAAATAATACTGCAATTGAAAAAGCTCAAAATTCAGGAGACAGTATGTCTAGTGAATTAACTGAAAAGGCCCAAAACAGTATCACAAGTGAAAAAACTGAAAGGATAGAAAGTAGCACAACTGTAAAAACATCTGAATTCAAGGATTTTTCTAAAGAACTTACCAATTTTCCTCATGTTATAAGATATTTGAAAAAACTTGAAAGAAAAATACAAAAGGAACGGACAAATGTAATTAAATTAAAAAAGAAATTATCAAATATTGTAAGTGAATTTTAAGCTTATTAAAAATCGCAAAAATCAATTTTCTACATTTCATTTCTGTATTTTTTTAGGAAAGACGAAGTCCACGAAAAAAATTTGTTGAGAAAGAATCTCAAACTGATTTTGATGCATCAAAAACTGAATCAAAAGATTGGACAAATAGTGAAGATAACAATAAAAGTATAACGCAACAAGTAACAGAAGCTGCTCAATCAGCTATGTTACAAACTGGTTTTGTTTATGATCAAACTACAGGACTCTACTACGATTATAATTCTGGATATTATTATGATTCAGTGAGCATTAAATTTAAAATTATAATGTTTTCATGTTGAATATATTATTACTTACTATTATTCATTTTCTAGCAATCTGGTTTATACTACAATGGACATACAGGAACATATTATACTTATGATGAACAAAGTAAATCATATAACTTTCATAGCCAAGTTTATAATAAAACTGCAGAGCCTGCTAAGACATCATCAAGTACTAAAAGGAGAAGGACAAAAAAAAGAAAAGAAAAAAAGGTAAAAAGTATCTATAAATAATATGAAACTATTCCGAGTATTAAATAGTAAAATTATTTATTTTTATAATAATTAATATGTCCCTATATTCTTTGGTACTTCACTTTGAAATTGTATTAAATTTATAATTTTAATTAAGTAGTTCTGGGATAATAAAATTTTATTGTTTGCAGGTTTCAGAAGATATTGATGGCATATTAAATGGGCTTGCCAAAATATCAATTGAAAATTACAGGCACAATTTAGGTAATAATTTTGAACTTTTGATATGAATTTATATTTTCCCTTACAGGGTAGGGTAAAGAAAGCCAAAACGACAGAATATGGGGACAATGAAAGTGAGTCAGAGGAAGGTCTTTGTACAGATACAGATGAGGAGAATTCTAGTTCATATGAAGACAGTGTTTCTTCGCCTAATAATAGTGATAGAGATGAAGGTTTATTCTTTTTTAGTTTTAATAAAATTTTAATTTGTACTCTTTGCAATACAATCACGTAATTTGTTGTAACTGGTAAAAAAAAATGTTGAACTATTTACTTTGCAGACGATGCTAAGGCCTATCCACCGTGTATGAGAATTATTGTAAAGGAAACAAAAGAACCGAAACTTAAAGTTGGATATTTATTCATGGTAACTTACACTGGTGGATCAATAGGAAGAGAAGGTGATCATGCAGTTATCATTCCAGATATAAACATAAGCAAAGTAAAGATACAAATATTATAAATAAAATTTATTGTAGAATAATTTAATCGGAAATAACAATTTTTGTAGCATCACGCTAAATTGCAATATAATGAGACAGCCAAGTCATATGAAATAATTGATCTTGGCTCCAGAAATGGAACTTTTTTGAATAATAAAAGGATCTCAGCTGCAAAGCAAGAATCCGAACCGACTAAAATTGTGCACGGATCAATATTGCAGCTCGGTTCTACGAAACTTCTCTGCCACATTCACAAAGGTCTCGAAACTTGCGGTCATTGCGAGCCAGGTCTTCTTCAGACTGAGGCAGTTATTGAAGTTATTCCTAAAAAGACTTACCAGTCAGAATTAAAGCGTTTAAAGAATAAATTCGGGCTCGAAGAAAATAATATTAATGAAGCGAGTAGTGTAGCTCCTGGCTATCAAGATAGAGCACGATCGAGGCGACATAATATTGGTTCTTCGCACGAACATTCTAAAACAGAGCAAAGTTCTTTGAGCGAGTAAGTTTTTCGCTGAATACTTTATTTCACTTATCACTAAAAATGTGGTTACTTACCCAGTCTTTTGTAATAGATCGATATCAAGCAGCAACGTGGGCTTCAAAATGTTATCGAAAATGGGCTGGTCTGAAGGAATGCCCCTTGGAAAAACTGGGGAAGGCGTCAAAGAACCAGTAAGTTTTATTATTTTTAACTATTTTTTTTTAAAGATTTACAAAAATTAAACAAATTCAATTTTAATATAAAAAATTTCTTGAATAAAAATAAATGTAAAATTTATATGGAAATAAACATTTAAAAGTTATATTAAATAAAAATTAAAATTGTTTAATTTTTAAGTGTTGCATGGATTATTTTTTACAAATCAAGCTTAAGCTAATGGTAAAACAGATATCTATGTCGGTATTCGATTCGTTCTTTTTTTTTAAATTCTTTAAATTTGAAGTTTTCAAACATTTTTATTTTTATAACTTTATTAAATAACAGTAATGCTAAAATTTGTATGTTAAATTTGAAAACTTATATTAAAAAATGACGTAAGGCTTTAATTTCTTTTTATTTATATTTTCAAGGTGTATAAGTATCGCTGATTTAAAAAAAAAATATTTTTTAACCTTTTTTTTAGTTTTAAAGAGTTATTTTTGATTAATTAAAATAATTTTTTTAACCATTTCAAGTTTTAAAAATAGTTTATAGATTTGAACAAAATATTTTAAAAGAAAGATTGACATAAATTATATTCAAAACATAAATTCATCGTTTTTCATCCACAAAAACGACATCTCTTTTTTATAAACATATCGATTCCAAATGAATGCCGTTTAATTGATGACGATGTCTAGACTACGTTTTTAAAATGATTAGGATCAGAAACACCTATCGATTCGAGCGAGTGCACATTTGATCAAGAGTTAATTTACGTTTCCTTTATTACTTATTTACCATATTAATTTATTAATTCAAAGTCCCCGTCGCTGCCCAGTTATTCCAAACGCCTGATCAATACGTAAACCACTAGAAATTAAAAATACAATTGGCTAAGGCAAAAGCAGGCTTCTCTAAAAAAAAAAAAAAAAAAAAAGTCGGCAAAGGCGATTATTCTAATCAAAGCAATGCAGCAAAGAAATAGAGAAAAAGGGGGACACAGAGGCGAATGAACGAGTGATGAGTGACGCCCGCTGTTGTCTCTCACTGAGCTTCGCCATAATGAATGCAAATGTATTGAAATCCAAATCATTATTTTGTCTAGACGCATCACATGCGCTATTGTCTGTTTCTCTCTCTCTCTCTCTCTCTCTCTCTCTCTCTCCCTCCCTCCCTCCCATCCTTCCCCCCCGCGAACGCTGGACACCCGTCTGTCTCGTTTTAGCCAATCGTCACGGCCGTTCCCATTTCTTGCCTCAGCACTTATTATAGAGCACATTACGCTACGTTTCTATAAATTCCTTGCGCTCTCTTTTTCTTCGCGACGAGCCGGTCGATCGATAAAAAGCGCCCGACGCAGCCAGACAACACGCTCCGGAATAAAAAGAGAGCTGAAAGAGATAAGGATAAAGCGAAGCGCGGCGCGGGCATTAAAAGGGAAGGAGCGCGCGCCCGCGCGCGCTTTACGCGCGATGACTTTATCTCGGGGCGCGGGGCGGCGCAGGTGCAACGAGTTTGACCTATTGCGCAAAAAAAAAGAAAAAAAAAAGAAAAGCTTCCGCCGCTTTAAAAGCGCCGCGGCCGTAAAAAGAGAGCGACATTGTAAAAAGGCTCCGCCGGGAATGGCCCCACTGTAAAAGCTTCGGGTTACGGTGGAGGAGAGCTTGAAAACTGGAGCTCTTGATGGGGCTCCGAGCGCGCAACGCGCGCCGGGATAACGAAAAAATGAAGGATCTACCGCGAGGCCGGGCAAGTTATGTGCGCCGGACGTTCATTTCAGAGAAACTGCGCCGTTCTATGCGTACCGGAGAAATTATAGACCGAGGATTACTGTTTATTATTGTACGATGGAGTCGGACTCGTGATTTAGACTCTATATTCTTTCGAGTGCCCTTTGCGCCACACTTATATATTATCTATGTTTTATGAAAAAAAAAAGAAAAACTACGTAAAGTAAAATTACTTTGTCGTTAAATAAAAATGTCTGCTTTTTAACGTTCGGGTTGAAGGATTTAAATCGAGGAAAATTTTTTCGCTGTCGGAACAATGTGGTTTTGGTCGAATTAGGTTGATTCAAATCTAAAAGGCTACAAGTCTCCGCGCTCATTATCTAAACACAAATGAACAGGCAGGAAATGAAATGTCAACAAAGGGAAAAAAAACGTTAATGGTTCGCACAGCTCTGCAGCCGTATAGAATTTTGAATGCTCGAGATTTATGATGAAAATAAATTTATATCGGCCGTACAATTTAAGAGGCCCTTAAGCATAAATTCAGCATTAAAATAAGTGCGAACATTTAAAATGGTTCTAATATGCTAATCGAGCCCGGCAGGCTAAGTGAAAAAAAAAAATAAAAATCGAACTAGAAAATTAACAATTCACGAGGGAATTACGTTGACTCGGTGGTCATAATTCAAGACACATACAACAGACGATAACATCGCCGGTATTAACAGGCATAGAACAATGCCCGTAAGTGCAGAGCGCAACGATTTATAGTTCCCGAGCAATCATTTTCTCAGATAAAACCTCGCGCGCTTTTTACATTACGTTCGCCCAGATTACGATCTTCGATATATTTCATAAAAGTCGCCCCCGCCGCGATATTGAATAATACACCTCGCGCGGCGAGCAGCGCTGGAGGACGTCGCCGTTACAATGATTAAAGCCTTTTCGCTGTGCGCGCGCATCTCATTTTTTTTTATTCTTGAGCCTTCCCGATAACCGGCCGGATCCCCGAGCTTGAGCCGCGGCCGCGAATCGGATCTTATCTGGGCGGCTTGATTGACTAAGCTTTGAACGTGCGTTATCCTGCCGTCTAGACTGTAATGAACGTGATGTCACCTAATAGCTGTGACTCTCACTCCTCCGGGCGTAGTTTTTGCGTCTTAACTCCGCAGCTCCGTTTTGCGTAGCAGAACTCCGCGCGTGCTTTCTCCTCTGGCGTTCGTTGGAATTTCGTTTTCTCAACGCGGAAATCTACAGAAAATCTAAAAAAAAAAAAAAATCGTCGAACCGGAGTTCCCCTCCGCAGTCGCAAGCTCTCAAGCGGCGGAGCAGCGCCGAGATTGCATAAATCCGGGCAGATCCGTAAAATTGAATTTCCAGGCGGCGCATAATCGTCGGTCAGCGGTGTCGGCGGTGGCGGCGCGTTGCTCGAAATAGCTGTCGGTGCATGCAGGCGGCTTTAAGGGGGTGAGGCGTCGGCGGCGGCGGCGGCAACAGGTGGTAAGCCCGAATCGCACAAATAAATCGGCTCTCTCTCTCTCTCTCGGGGCGGCCGTCTAGACGCTCTATTTTCCAGCATCCTCTGCCGCTGACATCCTCGCCTCCATTGAGCGGCTCTCCTTTTTTCGGGCCACGTGGCTTACGCAACGCGGCCCCCATTGAGCCGTCGCAGTATTAGCATATTTCGCTGCCGCTTAGCTGCTCTCTTCCCATCGCCGGCGGGCGGCTCCTCTCTCTTTCTCTCTCTCTCTCTCTCTCTCTCTCCTTTCCACCGCCCGCAGACTCTCTCTTTCTCTCTCTCGCGGCAATTCCGTCTGGGTAAACACGTCCAGGACATTTATCAGAGGATTATCGCGCGCGCGACGCCGAGACGTCTAGCGGCGCGTCTGTTTATCTAGTTTAGTCTAGACTCTAATTAACGCTTAGCAAACACACAGCGGGTGGCGGGGGGAGTCTGCCGCGGCAGGCAAGAATACATAAAGTCGCGAGGTTTTGCGCGCTTGCGGGCTCGGCGGCAAAGTTTCCGAGGCGAGAGCGCGCCGCCGCGCGCGAATATATGCAAGCATAATGCCGGCGTCTGCATCGGAATCACCGGAGCGTCTGACAGCTCCGCCTGGCTAGAGCAGACAAACCGGGACAAACTTTCGAACTAGCACAGGTCGTCTGGCTGGCTCTGGCCTCCCACTACTCCGCGCCGCCCGTCTGTGCTCTCTCTCTCTCTCTCTCTCTCTCTCTCTCTCTCGCCTCCCCCCGCAGACACGCGGCACCGCAGACGCGCCGCCGGCGAGTATCAATTGAACGGATTATAAGCCTCATAACAGAGGAAATATTCCCCTCCACTGTAGTCTGCGCGCCTTTTTTCCAAATATCGCCGCTTCCCTTTATAAACAGCCGGTGCTCTCTCTCTCTCTCTCTCGTACTGCTGTCAATCAGAGCGTCTAGACGATCCTCTTCCTTTTTGCCCCGTCTGGGCCTCGGGCGAAAAATTTTTAAATGTCCGCCGATACAGCAGGAGGTTTAAAGGCGAGAGCGACGCGCGACTCTTTAAAAATCCAGTCTCTCTCTCTCTCTCTCTCTGCTGCGGTGTCGGCGAGAGAGCCGCCCGAGCAACTGAGTCAAGTGTCCGCATGTCGGCGGCCCTCATTTACATCCAGACGAAAGAACCAACAACTGGGCGAGCGGGAGAGAGAGAGAGAGAGAGAATCGAGCCAGCGATTTCAGAAGCAACACTTGGCCTAAATGTACAGCCGGCCTGGCTAGACGCGCGAAAGTACCGCAGCTGCATCAGCGAATATACTGTTATGACGAGCTAAGCCGGTCAAAATAATCTTATCTGGCCGAAAGAAGGCCCCGCAAGATCTTTTATATATATATATATATATATATATATCTCGGCGATTTATGCCACACTTAATTGCCACTGTTTTCCAAATATCCCGACTGGAAATAGCCGCCGACTTCAGCTAAAATAAACCCGGGGGCTGTAAAAGGGTTTGATTATGATGGAAAATTCAAAGCTTCACATTCGGAAAAGTAAAGTGGAATCCACTCGCTTCCCGGTGGAAAATAATCTTGCTTTACGACGTAATAGCGGGCTCCTTCAATCGAAAATAAAATTCGCTTTCTTTACATCCACTCGAAGTAATAGGATCCTAAGTTTATTCCGCGCGAAAAACTTGGATAAGCCATTTTATACTACTTTAATTTATGTAATACACCACCGGCGGCTATTGCTCCACTAACAAAATGTTAAATTATCCGTTTTACGGGACATTTTAAAATGCTTAATTTAAAGGTACGAGTCTCGCGAGGTTTCATAATGACGTCTTGCGAAACCCCGCATATTTAAAGCTAAATCTCGGTACTTTATTAAATCTGAACTTGTCTTTGCTCCTTAGGTGGCTTTGGTGCAAAATATGAATAAAGCCGGCTTGGGCGCGAGCGAGGACCAAATCCACAGCGTCCAGATCGATCCCAGCACGGAGAAGAAACAATCTATGTGGAAGAAAGCTCAGCAGCGCTTCAACGACATCGAGAAGTAAAGCTGCGACGATTTTGCTTATATACAAATGAATTATTGTACGAGGAAATGAATTTTTTGTAATATACTACAAATGAATTGATGTTTTTTTTTGTATTGTAAAATAACGTATGACGAATTAAATTTTTTTTGTAAAATAACGACGAAATAAATTTGATTTTTTAATTGTTACGAGGCGAGAGGTAGTTTTTTCGGACGCTAATCTTTAGAAATTAGGCTTCATCCAGCTAATAGAACTTGATTACGAGCCGCATAAACATAAAGTCGAGCCTTTTTTGCGCTAATTATAACGACGGCTCGGACGCTTTTATCATAATTCCCTTTTACATTTCGGCCGGCAGAATTTAAGGAACGAAACGACTCTCTGGTATTTTGAAACTCGCCGTGAAAAAAAGGGACGATAAAGGTTTATTGAATTTTTTTCACTCGGCCAAACAGCTGCTGCTGCTGCTGCTGTTGAAGGTCAAGCGATAATGAAGAGAGAGGGAAGAAGAGAGAGAGAGAGAGAAAGCGAACGTTCCGTGCAGGTTTGGATGACCGAAACCAGTCTAGAGTCTCTGGAGAGAGAGAGAGAGAGAGAGAGAGAAAATTAGCCATTTCTAGAGGGCAATATTTGGCTTCTTTACTATTCCTCGTGCAACCTGGGCTTCCACGCGCGAGAGGCTGCATTTTTATAAGCTTCATAAAATCAAAAAACAGTCCCTATCCCTTTTTTAATTCGTCTGCTTTCTCCGTCGTTCTCTCTCCCCGTGGACTCTCGCTCTTTCTCGGCTCTCTGCCTTTTTTCCAGTTTCTTGCGCGGACGAGCAGACGGCATTAGAGCGCTTCAGGTATAAAATTGACTTTTTATCGTGCGAGCTGAATGAGGCAGGAAATTAGTCAGCGACCTTTACGAAGATTCCTAAAGGCCTTTCCTTTTATTTCCTCTCGTGTCTTGTCCCGGCATTTTTGGGCACGTCGATATTTAAGTTAATGCACTTGATTCTCTTATTCGCGCTATTAATGTTATTCTCAAGTCCGCTGGGGCCTTTATTCGGCTAAATTTCTGTCCCGGAGCTTTTAAATGCGTTTTTTACGCGCGGATTTGAATTTGTTTATTTTGCGGAATGAAATTCGTTCCGAGAAGAGGATCGGTGATAAAAATAAGGCAAGAAAATAGATAATTTGGAAATTATACTTAATATCTCTTGATTGCCCAGCGTCTGCGGTCTGTATTATGACTAATACGGAAATAAAATACATGAAAGGGAAGAGAAACTTGTTCAATAAAGTAGAACAATTTTATGCAATTGTAAGTAATTGCCGTCAAACAAGATTCTTTGCTAGATTTGATAACCCATTGCGGTCCAAGAGTCGGCTATAATTTCTAAATCATCCACGAAAACAGCTGCTAACTCGAATTTTATCTTTTTCACTCTGCTCTTCGCAGTCTGCGTCCGTGACTTTGCACGTGTCATTTTTTTTAATTGGCTCGTATTACCTGGCCTACTTTTTTTCGCAAAGGCTCGCGAAATTTTCCAAGTTTTATACAACATCAAATTGAATCAACGCAATTTTACTTATTTCCTTCCACCTACAGGCGATCGAAGCGAGAAAAAAGTTGAAACTTTTTCAAACTCCGGGCCTCGATCCCGTGCCAACAGACAACTCTAATGGACAGGTCACATGCACAAAGCTTACCGAGTGACGAAAAAGGAATCCCGGCGGATCATCGATGACGCGCGGTGCAACTGACCGTTAAAGGAGCGCCGGCCCGATCGATCGACCTTTCGTCAAAATCTACGCGGAGGATCTCAGAAGAATAAAAAAAAACAGAAAAAAAACAGCTCCAGACCGTCTGGAGGATTGACGCAAACCTTTTCTTTTTTTCCCCGGTAGAGCCGCGCATTTTTGCGAATTATTATATCACCGCCGTCTGGCTCTCTCGGGTTTTAAAGAGCCCTCCCCCCCTCGAAAGGATGTCGAATATAGTCTCGGAGGATCGGTAATGCAGTTACGTCAAGGACTTTTCAAGGAGGCATTCCTTCGCAGTCGCCGAGGAAAAGATGCGTGGTCGTCGATCGTCGCCGCGGGCTTTGCGGAATTCTATTTTTTGCGGGTTCCGCGATTCTTAGGGAAATCGACCGATGTATCATTTTTAAGGCCTCAAATTCCTGATCGGATTTCACGCACCGCTTCAGAATCCGGATGAGTCAATGCTCCGACTATTTTGAAATCGGATACGCGACCTCTTAAAATTTGTCGGCGCGTCTCAATTTGGTGTAATTAATCAACTTTTATTTCGAGAGCCGAGAAACAATGACGGTTCGAGAGCCAGGCGCGCGCAACCGAACGAGGGAGAGAGAGAATTTTCTTCATTTTCAACAAGTAACTTTTCTTCAAAGCACACTCCGACGTGGAGTAATGGGCAGTAGAAAATTCTTGGGCGAGGCCATATAACAAGAACCCTTTCCAAGCGGCGAACAATCGTCGGAAGGTCCGCCCTAAGCGACTTATATACACCGCGGGCACTTTCGTTCCGCCGATACCTCCGCCGAACGAATAATTAACTGTACCGTGAATTTCCACCGCTGAAAACAAGTCTAGACGCGGATATAAAGTGGGCGTGGGACCGCGGCCGATAGCTAGAACCCTATTCTAGTTCGCTAAATCTATCCTATATCTCCGTAATTTCCTGCTCCGGGGCCGGATTATCAAATTACATCTGGTTGTTTGAGGTATTTTAATTACCGCGGGGGTCTGATTTATAATTATTGATTTAAATGAGATATAAACTACGGTGATAAGTATCGGGAGTGAGCGAGTGTCTTGAATAGCGTAAAAGTATTTTTTTTGCAGCGCTCCCTTGAATCCGGCAATCCTATACAATTTCTATACCGTGTAACGAGTGTCTCTCTGAATCGTCAGCAGTTTTGCTATCTTTCGATAGAAAGGTTCATTAAAAATTGACCGGCGACGTCTTTATTCGTAAATTCCAGACGCCCTTTATCGCCGCACGATAGAAAACGCGAGCGGAAAATTGCGCCACGAGCATGACATCATAACGAAGGTAGATTAAAGTTTGCAAAGGCTTGCACGATATCGCATATAGGAGGCGGCCGCCACGGCGAAGGAGCTCGCGAAAGAAAGGACTGTTAAAGTAGGAGGTTGCCGCGAGAGTCCTTAGAGCAGAATCTCCTTGACTGCAAGTTCAATCACCTCTGATTAAGCATGCACGTGCATCATAGGTAAGCAGGCGGGAGTGGATTGCAGGCACATACCTCGTGCGGCTGCTGGCGAACTAACAGACATTGAACGAGACAAGGCCGCCGCCGCCGCCGCCGTCTCCCTCCCACGCGAGCGGCCGCCGCCGCCGCCGCAAGACGCCGGGATTGTTTGCCTCTCTCTCTCTCTCTCTCTCTCGGCGCGCGTACCCATTAGATCTGCGACTAATCCTCTCCGCGGTGGCCGCTCGCTAACGAGCTGCACGAGGCCTAGCGGACCTTAAAGGGATCGCCGGAGAATGCCAGCCGTCGCCGCCGCTGCAGCCAAACGATCGTGCGAAAATATTGCGTCGCAGCGTAATATCAGCCGAGCTCTGTACCTCTCTCTCTCTCTCTCTCCCTCTCTCTCTCTCTCTCTCTCTCTCTCTCTCCGGCTTGCTCGCTCGCTGCCATCCACAGACAAAACAAATCGCCCCGACTATCGATGTCGGCGCATTCTAACTAAGGCCTTTTATTTCTTTAAAGAGCCCCTGCCCGTAAACCTCCCGATCAAACGCATTGTATTGAAATTCTTCGCCCGAGTCCCCGGAGAAAATTCCAAAGGGGGAGGGGGTTTCTGCCTAGATTAATCAGCGCGAGTTTTTCAGTGAAAAACGCAACAGCTGCTATCGATGTATATACATTTTGCGTCCGCGGTGGATATTGTCTCGCGTACATAATATATAATTATCTAATCTTTTGCGCATTTTTAAAACAGATAAATAAAGAACTTTTAAAAAAGAGCAAAGTTAGCTCTCTCGCTTAAAGTATGGCGTCAAATTGTAAAAAAAAGAAGCTCGCCGTTAATCCTCGGCCCCGGGGGAGAGGGGGGGAGGAGAGCAGCCCTTGAAAAGTCGCTTAAATCGTCGTTCCTCGGAAATTCCGCAAAGTCGCAGTCGTCCTCCTTATCGGCAAATAAAGGATTAAGCGCGAAAAATGCGATTACGCCTCGTCCGCGCGCGTGCAGCTTCTGTTACTTAGCCGGTGCGCGCGCGCGCGCCTGGCTCGCGGTAAGTGAGGCCGGTTCGCGGAAATAACGATGACCCGCGCCACGGTTTCGCTTTCAGTTTTGGTTACGGTTTCGATTTCACGAGTCTGATGGCCGTCTAGACGACTCTCAAGCGGGCTTGGGTCAACGCACCCGGGCAATAATATACAGTGGAGCGCGCGCGGGGCGCCGATTTATCGAAAATTCCGCCAAGAAAAAGGAGGTGGCAGTACTTTGGCGGCGGCGACGGCGGCGGCGGCGGCGGCGGCGCACGTGCGCTGCCTTCTCTCTCTCTCTCTCTCCCCAGTCGAGTGCGCCACTTTCGGCGAAGGGCGCACTCGTCGTATAGACTAATGATTGCCGTCTGAGTGGGAAATTGAAGCTAAAAAGCTTGGACCTCAAGGCGGCCGAGCGGCACGGAGCAAAAAGCAGAGGAGATCGAGTGCCATTGTGCAGTGCTCGCAAGCAGGAGCATCGAGGGCTGTTCAGGCAGAAGCACGAGTCGCTTCTTCAATTGGCTCTCTCTCTCTCTCTCTCTCTCCGTCTCTCCCCGCAGCAGCTCTTTTCTTCAAAAGGATCGCGGAAGGAATTAGCTTGTGCGGGCGAGCGGGGGCTAATCAGCGGCCAGGGATCGAGTTAGAAGGTGACTTGTGTACAGGTGGTCGGTAAAATCGATGTTTCTGGTCAGGGCCCACGGGTCGTTAGGGATGAAAACAATGCACGGCGGCTCGTCGAGTGCGGGGACTCGAGCGCGCGGCGGCATGGAGCACGCGAGCGCTGGAGGGTTCAAAGGTTCTGCGGGCTCTCGAGCTGCTCCGCCCCGGCCGAGTGGCTATTAGACACGTATACACAAACCCGAAACTCCTCTCTGTAATCATTGCCATTCAGGAGCCCGGGGAGCGGGAGGGAGGGAGGGAGGCGAACTAGTCAAGGAAGCAAAAACGATGGGCCCCTGCGCAGCTTTCTCGGAAAGTTTCGAGCGTATGGCCGGGGCAAAAAACGAATACGGGGAACGACGAGCAGGAGGACAGGTGCATCGCGGATGCAGCTGGGAGGACTGCACTTTCCGCCAGGATTCTCTCTCCTCTGCCCTCCTCTTTTTTGCCTTATTCGCCGCGCACCTTCGCTCTCCATTCTTATACTTACTCAAGAACTTACTCTCCTCCGCTTTATTCACTTTGCATCCTTCTCTCTCCTCTCTCTCTCTCTCTCTCTCTCTCTCTCGCTCTCGGCTCTTTCTCCTTTGCCATTTTTTCTGGCGAACCGAGAGTCTCCTCTGTTTACCTCGAGTAGGTCTGCGCCGAAGGCTCGTACCTAGCTTATTAGATTTTTCGATCTAATCGAAATTGGAATCTGCTCTTGGCTCAGACAATTATTCCCAATTCGAGATAAGAAACTAAATAAACGTCCTTCGTCGCCGGTCTCTGTATTTTCAGTTTAATTGACAATATAGAAGCATTCTTGCATTGATTTATTCGGAATAGAATTTAAATATCCCAGCGTGTATCCCGCTCCTCACGGTGCCAGGCATCTCAGGCATTCTCAAGTCTCGGGGGGAAAAAAGGAAATTTTAATTCCTCCCCCCCCCCCCCCCATAATAATATAAATTCCTCCATTGTTCTCTCGGACAGTTTTCAAGCAAAGCTAACTGTATAATGCAAATCCTGGGTGCGTTACACGCAAGTGCCCGGCGTACGTGCATCTACATTCCACTGACCATATAAAGCCGCGCGCTTGCGCACAGGTGCCCCGCGTAGAATACGAGCCGCTAGGAAAATGAATATTTTTCAAAGGCTCACGCTTTTCCCGGAATTCGTCGCCTTTTTGCAAATCCACACGGAGAGCTCGCATTCCTGGCGCTCGCGCGGCGGACTCGCGAGAGTTCTCCGTCTGGCCTCGGTGCGTTTCGTCGACTTTTTAAATAAGTATCGTTTGGATAATTGCTTAATTATCGGAGTGCAGCGCGACGAATAATTTCGGCGGATTGAATAATTGACGGACCGCCCGCTGGTACACAACTTTTTTCGCGTCCTGTTCTTTCGATTGAATTTTCACACTTCGCGACTCGTACACTTTTGTTTGAGCACACTACTTGTTCTCTGATTAGATAAGCCGATAGATAATTTCGAAAGAGTATAAAAAAAAAGTGCCAGCTCGCTTTTGCGTCTGAATATAACGCCGCAACTACTGCGTTCTTTCGACGTCTGCAAAACAACGCTGAAAATAGTTTCTCCGTCAAAGTAAAGTGTTTTTCCTTTTTCTAACTCGAATCTAAGCGCGGAACGTTTTCCGCGCGCACTCTGTTCTATTTTTAAATCGGATCATTAAATCCGAACGAGATTGCTTTTATCGCAGTGCAGCTGCGGAAAACTGGCAGACGATTTAAAAAAATAACGACAAGGATCGATCTATGTGCGCTCGTAAACAATGCAGACCTTAATGTCTGCGGTATATTTTTATAAACACGTCGAGATCGTCTGACTAAACTCGGTGCTCATCTACTTGACGTTTCTGCACTTGGACAAATTTTTCACGCTCTGCGTCCAGTAATTAAGGAATCTTTCCTTTGAACGGAGCTTGAGAAAATTGTATCCTCAATTTAAGTCTCGCCATTGCAATTGTCAATCCGAAACTGCAGACGGTTTGCGAAACCGAAAATTGCATAATTTTTGAACGCGACAAAGTCGACAATGAAAGACGATCCTAAATTTTTAATCACGACCGTACGAGCCTTTTTATTCAAATCAATATAATATTAGAAGACGGCAAAAGATTGAACAGCTTTTTATATAGAAGGAGAAAAACATTGGTGACTCATTGAAACGCGCAGCGAAGGCGAGCCAGCCAGTAACGTTAATTGATCTGGAATAGTCAATAGATGCCAGACGACGATAGGAATGAAAAGTGGCGCGAAGAAATTCATTGAGACGAAACGAGGCTCGCGAAGCTTTATTGAAAGCCGGCGCTTAAAACGAATCCCATTCCGACCGCACGCGCCTTCGTCGAGTTTCGTAATATTCGCGGTCCCCGCGGCGTTATGCAAAAACGACGAGTCGTTCCGGGCCTCTTATTCGCGGCCGAATTCCTGCTTGCAGAACTTTGACGGATCGTCGGCGCGAGATGTCGGTCAGGCAGGCGGCGGCGGCGTCGGTGGTCGCGGAAAGGTTCGGAAAAGGCTTTCCGGTGCGGGAAAAGCTTTGGGGCCTTCTGCGGGCGATCGGCCTTGTCCAATGGCGCTCGGCGGGCGCTCGAGCAGCCGCGGCGGCGGGGGAGGATTCGAACGGTCGCGCGCCGCTCGCGCGCTTTCTCCTCCTCTCTCGTCGTCGGCCGCGGCTGCGGCGGCGGTGGCGGCGGTGGCTGCGGCGACCGCTCGCCTCGGCAGTTCCAGCGAGCGCGCCGTCCCGAGCGGAGCAGCAGAGCAGCACACAGACAGACGGAGCAGCTTGGCGAGAGAGAGAGAGAGAGAGCGAGAGAGAGAGAGAGAGAGAACAAGAGACGAGGAGGAGGAGGATTCTTAGCCTGAGAGCGGGACTCGAGCATGTCGCTGGGGAGCCATGCGCAGCAGTAGCGAAGGCAGCTAGGCCGGCTGCTGCTCGGCCCGGCGCGTGAGATGACGAGCGCTGCAGGAAGCGTCGCCGCGATCGCCGCCGCGCAGCTCGTCCTGTTCCTCGCGAGCTTGGGCCCTGCCACCGGTGAGTGGGCTCCTCTGCTTACTGGTCGGTGGTTCCGCCGCTGGGCCGGGAGCGCAAAGAGATCGGCTCTTGGCTCGATTACCGATTACCGATTTTCAGGGGGCGCGTGCTGGTCGAACGTCAACAGCGCGGGCCGCTGCAAGGAGATCCTGTCGCAGGGCGTGAGCAAGGAGGAGTGCTGCGGCGGGCCGAACCTGCCCTCGACGACGGCCTACAGCGAGGAGGACTACGACAACGGGGCGCTCTTCTTCTGGCAGGTGCTGGGCGGCGGCGTCAAGTGCGACTCGTGCCGCTCGTCGTGCGAGGGCGTGCGCTGCTCGGAGGGCCGGCGCTGCGCGCTGCGCCGCGGCATGCCCAAGTGCGTCTGCCCGCCCCTGGGGGCCGAGGCCTCGTGCCGGGCCTGGCGGCGCGCCGAGGGCCCGGTCTGCGGCACCGACGGCCGCACCTACCGGGACGCCTGCGCCCTGCAGCGGCGCAAGTGCCGCAGGCCCGACACGGCCGTCGCCTATGCCGGCCAGTGTCGCAGTGAGTAAAAGTACCGATCCCCCCGACGGACCCGACTTCGAATCCCCGAGCGGCGAGCGGCTCTCTCACCACGGCCTCCTTCCCGATGCCTGCAGGTTCCTGCGCGGGCGTGCGCTGCCGGCACGGGCGCAGCTGCCTCCTCGACCAGAACCTCAGCGCCCACTGCGTCAAGTGTCAGCGGCGCTGCAGCCAAAAGCAGCTGGACCAGCAGCAGCAGCAGCAGCAGCAGCAGCAGCTGCCCAGGCCCGTCTGCGGCGTCGACGGCAACACCTACAAGAGCGCCTGCCACCTGAGGGCCGCGGCCTGCCGCGCCGGCCGCGCCATCGCCGTCGCCTACAAGGGCCCCTGCCGCAGTGAGTATATCCCGTCCTTCCCCAAGTCGCCGTCGTCGTCGTCGTCCTTTTTGTGTCCTTGCCCCCCCACCACCGGGCCGACGAGCCGCAAGGTCAGCGACCCCCGGGCCCCGCCAAAAATAGCACCGCGATAAGAAGCGGCAGACGCAAAAGGAGCAACGAGCGCGCTAAGCTAAAGCGAGTGTCGCTGTCAGTCCCGGGTTTTTGTCGCCCGCGCGCGCACACCGCTCATTTATCTTGCCCGCGGCGGCGCGGCCAGTCGATGCATCCCTTTCTTAGAACCTCGCGAAAATGACCCCGTGTATCGACCAGCAGCCGAGCGCCAGTCGATTAATCACCCGCGGCCCAAGCGCACAATACACTTATTCACCAGAGGTAATTAGCCCAGGCGCGCGCGCGACAGAGCGTAAATCCCGTCATAATGCCTAGAGAGCCAGATAGCGATCGCTGCCGCCGACGCCGCCGCCGCTGTGTTTTGGGCCCTAACGAGCTGCTGCTGCAGCTACGACGGCGGCGGCGGCGGCGGCGGCGGCGGCGGCGGCGGCCATTCACCTCTAATGCAGAGCTGTGTGTAGCAGAGTACACGGACTGCGCGAGCATCCAGTGCAGGCCGGGTCAGCTGTGCCTCACCGAGCCCCACACGAATCGGCCGCGATGCGTGACCTGCCTCTACCGCTGCCCCAGGAACAAAGAGCTGATACGCGAGCGCAACAGGCACCGGAACCGCGACTACCAGGACTCGAGGCCCATCGCCCTCTGCGCCACCAACAACGTCACCTACCCCAGCTGGTGCCATATCATGAAGGACGCCTGCCTCACCGGCCTCGTCCTCGAGACCAGGCACGCCGGGCCCTGCGACCACCACGACCCTGCCCCCTTCTGTAAGCCTCCAACCTACTTTTACCGCGCCTAGACTTTTACCATTCTAACGCTCGGGCGCATTATTTTCCTAGAGCCGCAACGGCGGCCTGCCAGTAGGAAAGTAGGTTCTGCAAATAATCCTCGCCGCTAATATTTTTCTCCGCGCTAACCGTTTCCTTTTCCATTCTTTTCCCATTTTTCCATCAACAAGCCCGGGCAATTTAAACGATTGTTTGAGCGCGGTATGCGGTACAGATAAGCTGTACGCTCCACTTTACATTGTTGACTCTGCGCGTTCTCCATTTCATTTTAGAGACGAAAGCGAAGGAGGCTACGCGATAATAGCCGATTTTTATTCCAATTACTCGATGTAACGAACAGAGTCTCCTTCGGCTTGAAAAACGGAACACTCGGACCGAGTGGAAAAGCTAACGTAATCCTTAATTGCAGATAATAGTAGCAACAATAGCAGCCTCATCGTCAGTAGCAGCAGCAGCAGCAGCAACAGCAGCAGGAGCGGCGGCGGCGGCGGCGGCGGCGGCGGCGGCGGTCCCGCGAAGGAATCCAGCCTGAAGAAAGACTTAATGAAGGCGATCGGGAGGAAAGACAAGAGCAAGGCCTCGAAGGAAAAGAGCGCGGCTCCCTCAATATTGTAACGATACAAACGATAGGCAGATTAATTCGCGGCCGAGCGGCTAAGCTTTGAAAAAAGCGCGCGCACCGAAAGCAGCCGAGGCTCGGCCGGTTTGGTGCAGCTTAGATAGACGAGCAATTTAACCGCCGTGACACAGTATTTATTTTTACCCTTTGTATTATGCCTTTCCATTCTGGTCCTATACAGCCAGTCGTTCGTTCGTTCGTTCGTTCGTTCGTTCGTTCGTTCGTTCGTACTCAACTCGACTCGGGGGGGAGATGTCGCGGCTCCGCGGACGGGAAAACAGAAAATCACTCTCACGGCTCCGACATCCCCCCGCCCCGACAATATATACATATATATATATTGTATTGCATGCTGTGTAAATATTAGCGATTCGAAATTCAACTGGAGGTATAATATAGAGCGGTGAAGCCGCATTTATAAGGAGTAGAGTCCCTCCCCCCCCCGCGTATCTCTCATAGATAATAATCGTCGTACTTAATTTATTTTAGTCTAGCGGCGTACGTTCGTTAATCCGCGGTTAAAAGACGTCCCCACGGATACGTAATAATAACGCGGGGGCCGCGCCGAAAAGCACGAGGAGATATTCGCGCGTGGAATTCAGGCGCGAGTCGCTCGGACGCGGCTTCTCTCCCCGCTCGTTATAAAGGATAAGGATGCAAGAGCGAAAGGATGGAAAGGAGAGTACATATGAGAGAGAGAGAGAGAGAGAGAGAGAGGAGCGCGGCGGAACATCACAGCTTGCCCGGAATGCAAAGGTTGTACGCACCGCTGGAACGATTAACGTTCCCCAAAGGACGAGAGAGGAGTAGAAAAAGGAAGGATAAGAGACGCTGCTGCGCGCTGCACCGCGGCCACGAGCCGATGTGCATTCGCCTTGTTAAGTGACCTGCAGTGACATCTACAATTGCCAACCGAGCTAAAAATCGAGCTTTTTCCCGGCTAAACCGCTTGACGAGGCGAAACGAGGCGCTCTCCCTCTGGCCTCCTCGTGCGCATATCGGTAATCTCTGCTTTTTTCCACGTCACTGGTATATATACAATAAACTAGCCGTTCCAATTTTTCCCCGACTTATCTCGCCGATTCCGTAATTAGTCATCCGCCTCCTTATCTCCGGCGAAAATTCCCCCTTCCCCCGCACGTTCCGCTGACCGCGCGCAGCGAGAGAGCGCTCTTTTCTCCCGCCTCGTTGAAAATCTCCGCTCCGAGAGCGCAGCTCGGTTCTCCACGCTCGGGATTTCGGGAGAATCTCCTTGGCAGACACTTCCGGCGGAGCTTCGATCGCGAAGGAAACTTGACTGAATAGAAAAAAAAAGTATTTGGAAGCGCTAAGTGCATTATATAAGTAAGCATCGGTTTCGAAACTATTATATATATGTGTGTCGGAAAAATCTGTCGCTGGAACCGCCAAGTCGATAAGTAAATTTTCTAAAGAATATAAGCAATTACAATCGATTAGATATATTTACGGCAGTTCCGGCGATAAATTTTCTCAATTTAAATATCCATTAACCTCGTGGCTCGTCGTTGCAAGTTCCAAACTTAATATATAAACCAGAATCGCATGCCTACCTCCGACGAAGAATTGCGAGCGCAAACGATTCACACCGCCGCGCGCCATGGGGTTATAAATATTTACAGTGCTAGGTATGTAAACGCGCATCGCGCGCGTCCTGCACCACTTGCGATCAATCGAGCGACGAGACACTCTACGATTACGCGGATTAATGAAAAAAAAAAGAAAAAAAAACAGAAAAAAATAATAACATGCGAGTAGATGCGACCATAGTTCCTTTATCATACGGTACAGATATTTAACAAAAATTATTCTAGTATTAATATATTATCGTTAGAGGATAGATTTCATCGTACGAGAAACGATATATCTCAATGGTATTAAGATGAAATTAACCGCGTAGTAAATGTTTTTTGTATATCTAGTTCTTTTTCGCGCCACGCGACGATCGACTTAAAAAAAAAGCTTTTCGAATTGAAATTCTCGCGCGAGAGCTGTTTTGCGGCACGTTCGAATTGCGCGCAGTTTAGATATCGATATCTGCCGAGGAATTCTCGAGCCGATAGCGGCCAAATGTTTGCATTTCGTTTAGTGCACCTTTTTTCTTCTAACAATATTATTATTATTTTGACTCACCTAAGTATTAAGCCAAGTTCAGTCGTCGAATTCCTTGCAAAGTTGAACGCGTCCAATATCTGCAATTGCGATTTTTCTCTCGTAGATCTTCCGACTAAGTAAATTGTAATGTGTGTATTCTGTAATTCTTCAGTACAAATATTATCGAATTTTAGTCATTTGCTTTATTCAAACGATGCTCGAACGCATTAAGAAAATTGGGTTGCTGACACATATTGACAACAATTGGTTTTTTAGCTGAACAAATTATATATTCAATATATTCTCTTTCCGGGTATATAAGCAAATCATTACAGAATTTTTGTAAAAAATTTTATACTTTGTTGTAAGTAATTTTGTAAATATTTATAAATTATAAAAATGTATGCTTATACGCAGTAGTACAAAAATTGTTTTCTCTTAATTTGTATGACATTCTCACAAATATACCTGTTCAACTTTATTTATTTGTATTAAACGTATTAAACAAACTATGCATTGTATTACATATGAATTTGTTACAAAAAAAAAATAATAAAAAATAACACTGAGGTAGTTGACTAAAAAACATTGGCAGAATAGGTTGTTTTCAAAACGAATTTTATCGTGCATGCGAAATAATACAATTAATACCAATGTTATAAAATAATACACTGAATATATCTAATGATTGTTAGAGCAGAAAAAATGATTTACCTTCAATAACTATTGAAAAACAATAATACGTAATAATCCTACTTTTTGAGCTACAATGATGTTTTATTTCAATCCATTCTCTTCTTTGCGTTTTTTTTTTTATATTTGATTGCTCAGTTACTTATATACTTTACTGAAAAATAATATTTTTATTTTTCTAATTTGAGATACATTATTAATTTATTAACTTATTTTTCAAGGTAAAGCAAAATAACATCTTAATTACCTTAAGAAAGTAATAGATTCTTAAAATTTAAATATTTTTTAAAACCAATTTTTTGCATGCATGATTACGTGTTTCATATAAAATCTATATATATATATTAAAAATAATACAAGTTTTGCATCGCTCCTAAAATTTTTAGCACAACATTTTTGCATTTAAAATTCACTAATGCATTCTAATAACTCTTACAAATTGACGCTTATCTGCGTACCTTATTTATGAAAAAAGCATTATTAGTTCCAATATCAATAGTATAAATTGTGCTACGTCACTCCAGTCTCTTCAGTCGCAAGATCAACTGAACTCAACATACTTTTCCTAATAAAAAAAAAGCCAGGATCTGCGCAGGCGCAAAATTCATTATAATGCACCAAAAAACACAAGCATCGAAATCACAAGTTGTCGACTTCCATGGCCGGATTGTCGTAGCAAGTTTCCGGGTCCTGCTCGTTGTCGACGGCCCAGGGCTGCTTCTCTCCGGAAGCGAACAGTCCGTAAATAATGGCCCCGACGAGGTAAACTATACTGGCTATCAGGAAGACCACTCGCCATTCGTCAGCCGTCTGTCGGAGGAAGGGAAAAGTGCTACGTAAGAACGATTGCTCCGGTCGGGAGGCGCGAATCCTTACCTTATCTTTGATGATATAACCGGTTATGATGGGACTGAGAATCCCAGGTAGAGTGGCGACGGTGTTGCCGATGCCCATAATCACGCTCGCGTGCTTCGGCGCGATGTCCAGGTAGTTCACGCTGAAGTAAACAAACAACAATCAGCCCCGTAGAACGATATGTAAAGAAGATCTCGCGAAAGCTCACCTGAAGCCGGACCAGGCAAAGCCTCCGAGGCCGACCGCTATCGTGATGCACGTCACGGCCCCGATCGGCGTCAGGATGTAGGCGGTGCAGGCCATGAAAATCGTCTGGCTTATGAAGGCGCTGCAGTTGAAGATCTTACGGACCTGGGTCGTCGTCAGGATCTTCCTCGAGCGGAGAAAGTCGGCCAGGTGGCCGGAGACCTGCAGCACCAGCGCCATCACCAGGTAGGGCAAGGCCGAGAGGAAGCCGGTCTTCTCTAATTTGAAGTTCAACACGTCTGAAAATGCAAAGGTAAATCTTGACTCTTGAAGTTTAACTTGTCACGCGGCAATCGCGGCTGTATACCATTCATGAAAGTCGGTAATTGAGTTAACATAGTGTAGAAGCCCCAGTTTTCACTGAAGTGCGCCGAAACGATTGCCCAGACTGCCGGTGATTTGAATATGGCTTTCCAAGGATGCGAGATTTTCTAAAAATAGATTTTTTCATTTTACCTCACTTTTTAATCTGACAGTGTGGTTTTCTCGTATTTTTTGCTGGAAGGTACAATAAAATACAGTAATAACACCCATCATAAATATCAGTTCTCTAGAGGATATAAAACAGTCTGCAAAAGGTATATTAGCCCGTTTAAAATAAAATAAAATCTTTTTCGAGGCCAAACCAAAAAAAGGAAAAAATCGATTAACAACAAGCAGAACGCCTATATATATGTATAGAAAACCTGTTGATCGGCGGCTCCCAGCGTTCGCGTGATGTACTTAAGCTCAGCCTCGCTGATGTAAGGATCGTCCTCCGGTCGATCGGTGACCACAAAGCACCAGACCGCATACCACACCAAGCCGACGGCGCCGAACACGTAGAAGATACTCGGCCAGCCAAGTCTCTCGGCCATGATCCCGCAGACCGGCATGGCGAAAACAGTGCCGACGAAGCTACCCGAGAAGGCCAGAGTCGCCAGCTTGGACCGCTCCAGCGGCGGGGCCCAATTCGCCCATATGGCGTGGATGCAGGGGTAGGTCACGCCCTGAAATTATCACAACGAGATATCCAGCTGGGTCAAGGGAAATTATATATTATGATGGCAATGACGCACGTACCTCGCAAATCCCTTCTATTATGCGCACTGCGATTAGCAGGTAAACGCTGTACCTCGTTATCGGCGGGGTAATGATCGTGAAGAAGGCCGTGACGGCAATGCCGAAGCCGAAGACCCTCTTGCCGCCGATGCGAGATGCCACCCAGCCGCCCAGCAATTGGGTGCTTATGTAACCGTAGAAGAAGGAGCTCAGCACGAGGCCCTGCACCCGGGAGTCCCACTCGAACTCGTTGTCCTGTTTTTTAGAATTTATTAGACGGAGGAGTTTGCGAAACGGGCTGGATATATATATGCTTGCCTGGTGAGGGACGCCGTTTTCGTCGATCGTCGTTCGATTGGAGGTCATTTTCACTATGGCCACGCTCAAATTCACTCGGAGGATGTAAGAGACAAAGAAGCCGAAGAAGGATAGTATCGCCACCACGTATCTTCTTTTCTTCCACAACATCCAGGAAACCTCCTCCTCGTCGCCGTAGCGGACGCTGAAACGAGAGGTAGCTCGTTTAATTTTTCATTATTTTCTCATTTCAAAACGGTCGAATTCTCGGCGATCAATAATAATTTCCTGCCTCGCGGAGCCTCTTTAAATCGTACAAGTTTCGAATCGACAATTTCTTGCTTTATTCTTAAAGTATCGGAAATTCTGCGTTAAAGTCGTTCGATCACTTACGAGGAATCGGCTTTCGCCAATACCTGGCTGATTCAACTTCAGACAATGCGCGAGTTTAAAAAATATTTTTTCACTTTCTTACTCATTTGCGTGAATTCTGTGGTACATTCGGTTGCTCGTCAATAATTTGTACCTCTTCATTATTTACAGTTATCGTAAAAATGTCACCGACAAGTCATGCAAAAATTATGAGAGATTCTTTTTTCCTTTTGCTCTTGAAAATCTTATATAATTTTAAGGTGGCTCCTAAAGCATTGAACGAAATATTTATACAAACTTTTTTTATTTCATATCGAAATTTGTAATCAACTTACTCGGTGCAGGTTGGTTCCTTGGATGCGTCTTGTCCTGCTTTCTTGTCCTCCATTGTCATCTGGAAAAAAATTTTTCATTTTTATTACAGTTTAAGACAGGTGACTACAATCGTTTTCTTAAAACTATGTATAACCAAAGTTATTCCTACTGAAAAATTTCAGCGGAAAAAATCACATAAAATTTTTTGCATGAATTTTGTTTCATTTTATTAGGTAATCTGTTTGATTGTTTTAAGTGAATTTTTTAAGTGACTTTTTTTATAAGTAAATGATAATTTTGAACAATTAAAAAATTAAAATCACTTAAAACTTCACTTAAAACAATCAAACAAATTAAGTCAATCAAAAAAAGTAAAACAAAATTTTATATGATTTTTTCTGCTAAAATTCTTCAACATTGCCAATTACTTAAAAAATCACATAAAAAATTCACTTAAAATGATCAAGCAAAATGCCTAAAAAAATGAAACATACGAACAAAATTCATATGAGAATTTCATGTGATTTTTTTCTACTGAAATTTTTCAATAACGATTGAAATTTTAAATATGATGGCGATTAGAATGAATAATGTTCAACTTTCTACGGCTTCTTTCTACTGTATATTTTCTCTTTTTTTCTGATCTGTTTTCCTACCTTGAGTTATAAATAGTTTTTATTCAAGCACATAAAATCTTGCTTTAAGATTTTCAACGCTTAAATTCAAGAATTGTTTGTATAAAATACGTACAATGGCTTAAAAAATTTATATATAAATAATTTTTTCAACTTGCGAATATTATTATCGCGAATATTATCATTGTTAGTTACTCTACTTAGTTAGGTATACCAAGCAAAATTTTTAGTTGCCAAGTTGCTGTACCAAGCATTATTATAATAATTTAATCAGTTAAATATGAACAGGTGGCGAGTTAAGCACGAGTAAATTTTGTTTTTCGATCTCGCGCCGTTCAAACGAAAACTTTAATTCCACTCGAATTATTAAAAAAAGTTTAGAAACAAAAATTTCACTCGGCTAATAATTGTTATCAAAACTCTACAGCATGATTCCGAGAACAGGTTGTGGTATTGATAAAGTCGATGCATGCAGGAGAACACAATTAAAATTGCTCCATGCGTGCCTCCTTTCCTTTCTAAATACCACCAGGCTCTTTCTTACTTATCAAGGAGAATAATATTATTCAGCCAATATCAGGCTGTGTGATTTTGCGGAACTATTTCGCCGTGCATTTTCTTTATTCACTGGTAAAATAGGCATTATATAAATTAAAATTTCTGTTTCTTTAAATAAATGGAATGTCAAATCAACGTCCAAGTACGTAATAAATTCCTAAAATGCAAATAGAATTCTTTTCGATCAGTCGGCATTTTTTTTGAAAACTCGAAACGTTCTACATAATTTCAAACAGGAAGTCTAATATTGTACAGCTCTATTGCCATTAATACGTTTGTCATCAATCTGTCATTAATGCGAGATAATGATATCCCAGTAGTAAGAGCAGTTCACACGTATCTCGAAAGCTGTCAAATTTCAAAAACGACCGCGTAATTACATATGTTTCATATATGATCATGCGTGCGTGACGTCGACGTTCCTCGGGGTCCTAGGCTTCAAAATAATAGCCATTGTGTAAGAATGTAAGAACTCGAGCTAAAAAAGATAATTGTAATGACTCTTATTAACAAATGTTTTTTTGAATCTACCTGTTTTGGCGTAAAACTGAGACCGATTGTTTCATTATTGAGGTGTGAATTTCTTCTTTATTTTATTTATTTATTTTTTTTTTTTTGCACGGACACGCTTAAATTCCTGATAGCTTAATAACTGTATTATATTCTGTAATTCTATTTACGATTTCGTCGCAACAACTTTTACACCACTTTTACATTATGCAAACATTTTTTTTTTTTTTTTTTTGAAACCAGAGACTGTAACTTTGACCTTCGCTTTCAAGTACAATTTTAAATTTCAATTTATAATTTCACATTTTAGACGTTTTCTTATTCGAAGAAGCAGATAAATTTTTCACGGCAATTATCGACAGCCACTTTCGAATAACACCGGCCGGAGTGCCGAGTGCTTTTCCAAAGGCAGCTAAAAATAAAAGAGGCTAAGGAAACACACGGTTTATCACAATAACTTTATCCTCCTTCGCTAGTCAAATCCATCGTCTTATCAGCAAGGCCTTATATAAAAATTACAGCTGGGCATTTAATCAAATTTAATCGTCGGCAAGCCGCAAAGCCTTGGCTGCACTTGTCGTTTGTTTGTTTTTTTTTTATCGTACGAGCGCATTGAAATTTCGATGGGATCCGGGCACACGTGCAAGGTAAATTGACAAGTGAGTGGAAGATCGCGGCCGACGACGAGGTCAAACCTTTTCAAGCTCTGCAATTCAATAATTCGTTACATAAAATAAATCGGGGTTACATAAAAACAAAATTCGCCCAATCAATCCCGAAGATGCGTCCTCCAAGACCAGCTGCAATTACTCCAAATCGGCGGTTTTGCTTTACGACAATTGCGGCCCGCCGTAGAGAGAGAGAGAGAGAGAGAGAGAGA